>CM055901.1:48796615-48956705 GCA_029582155.1 Panopea generosa
TGCAGAGGTAATTAATTAAACATAGATAAGAACTGATGGCAAGTTTAAAATCTATTACTGGTGCAAATCTATTACTGCTATAAATCTTTTACTGGTCTACCTGCTTCTGCATTTTGATATGGGCCGGATTAAAATAGTTGTTGGATATTCTTGCTGACCAATCTGCATATACACCGTCACTTAAAGAGTTTATTTCTACACATTAGCTTAACAACTGGGACAAATAATATCAGCTGATTAAGCACATGACGTCAATACCCCTTTGTGTTGAAAATGTACATATCAGTCATTAAACAGATGTGCTTTCATGTGTCAAGTCGCCAAGAATATGTATAGTATTTGGGCATTTGTAGTTTCCACTCCACTGACATTTTGCACAGTGTCAAATAAATTATTATTATTCAGCAGTTTCTCCTCTATATTAAATCTAAATATTTTGTTGCAAATAGTTTCTAATAAAATTTAATGTTGTAAATTTGTGGTTGTGTCCAACGTTTGCTGTAAGGGGGTCAATATTTGGAATGTCTCCAGGGCTCTGTTAGAGTAGTGGTATGTATGTATAGGGCTGAAATGACATGATAACTGTTTGATCTGTAGGACTGGGTTGACAATGTCATTGTTTTATGAAATCTGAGGATCTTCACTTTGATTGATTGATTGATTGATTGAATATTATGTTTCATTTTTATGCCATCGAGGGCTAACAGACGATCAGTTAATCTAACCACTGTTTGCTGGGATCCTGAAAGGTTAACCAGTACTCGAGTACACCCAATCTACGCAAATAACTAATAACTTCATATATCAATCATTACGGAGACTGTTGCTGTGCGGGGTTTCAAACTCACGACCCGAGATTTAATAATCAGACGCGTAAACAACTGAGCTAACCGGGCCCGGCAAGGATCTTCAGGACTGGCTTGATATGAAATATGTTTTATGACATTCAAGGACGTACAGGGCAGGGTTAACATAGTTATTATTTTATAGTGTTTTAGGATCTGCATGGTTACTTTTTCCTGACTAGAGTGGTTGCAATGCAAAAAGTAGCAAGATCTGGTGAGGTTGAGTTATATAGGTGGACATGTGCAGTGACAATGTAAGAAAGACTGACCTCAGGAATCCGAAATTCACAGGGAAACGCTACATGTGTTGATCTAAATTCATACCACCTTAGTTTTCTTTGTCCACAATTGATGTCCATCTTTATATGTTCAGGCCATGTGTTATCAGAACTGTTCAAATATTTGTTGTGTGACTGCATGGACATTAAATGGCAGCAACAAGTTCAGTAAAGTCAAATGTACTTGCTGTGGTGGGGGGGGGGGGGGGGGGGGGGACATGTTGTAGAAAAACTCACTTATATCAAGTAGTATCTATAAGTTAGTATTCTTTTCATGGACATTTCATAATTTTGCATGCAAAGCAAAATCCAAATCAGCTGGTAACAGAATGATGACCTCAGGATGGTTTAGTTATTGTGTTAGGATTTACCTAGCACTCATGAATATTCCATGTGTATCCGTTAATTAATTTTCCATGTCTGAACCTAAATAATGATATTACTGTTGTTGAACCGATACTAATATAATATTAAATCTGCATCAGATGACACACATGAATAGCTGCACGGAAATTACAACACACCCTTATTGTTGTTACAACACACCCTGACTGTTGTTACCTGGCTGCAACACACTCTGGTTGTTATTACAACACATCCTGACTGTTATTACAACACACCCTGGCTTTTGTTACAACACACCCTGGCTTTTGTTACAGTGTACATTGAACATTACTCATCACACTCTGACTGTTATTGCAACACATCCTGACTGTTGTTATAGTGTACATTGAACATTACTACAACACTCAAACTGTAAAAACAAATTAAAGCACACTAACTATTTATGCATCACGCCCTGTTTGTTGTTTTTTTTGCACCATACTCTGGTTGTTATTACACCACACACTGATTGTTATTACAAAACACACTGACCGTAATATCAGAACACCCTGGTGCTTGTTATTATACAACACACTGATTGTTATTACACCACACACTGACTGTAATATCAGAACACTCTGGTGTTTGTTATTACACCACACACTGATTGTTATTACATCACATACTGATTGTTATTACAAAACACACTGACCGTAATATCAGAAAACCCTGGTGCTTGTTATTGCACTACACACTGATGGTTATTACAACACATGATACTGATGGTTATATTACAACACACACTGATGGTTATACACCACACACTGACTGTAATATAAGAACACCCTGGTGGTTGTTATGACACCACACACTGATTGTTATTACACCACACACTGATTATAATTATTACAGCACACACTGACTGTAATATCAGAACACCCTGGTGCTTGTTATTACAACACACACTGATTGTTATTATACCATACAGTGCTAGTTATTACAACACACACTGATGGTTATATTACAACACACACTGATGGTTATTACAACACAAACTAATGGTTATATTACAACACACACTGATTGTTATTACAGCACACACTGACTGTTATTAAACCACACACTGATGGTTATATTACAACACACACTGATGGTTATTACAACACACACTGACTGTAATATTAGAACACCCTGGTGCTTGTTATTACACCACACACTGGTTGTTTTTACAACATGCACTATTGGTTATTACAACACACACTGATGGTAATATTACAACACACACTGATGGTTATTACAACGCACTCTGATGGTTATTACAACATTAACTGATGGTTATTACAACGCACTCTGATGGTTATTACAACACACTCTAATGCTCATTAAAAACAGTTAATGAACCATCAAACTTTCACTAAGCTGCTTGATTTGTTGAGTTCATGTTTCCATTTGTTTGGTGGTAATTCTCACTATTGAATAATTGTTTTGAAAGTTACTGGTCACTGACATTCTGATGAACTCCATTAAAGTTAATTATTATTTTAATTTATTCATTGTTGGTAGCAGCCATTACTG
Organism: Panopea generosa; assembly: GCA_029582155.1. Taxonomy (NCBI): domain Eukaryota; kingdom Metazoa; phylum Mollusca; class Bivalvia; order Adapedonta; family Hiatellidae; genus Panopea; species Panopea generosa. Next base: position 48,799,638 of record CM055901.1, read on the forward strand.
TATACCTACTGTCATTTGTTACTATTGCAGAAATTTACTAGTTTTATCAAATCTATTTGTCAGTCTCCTCAAAGTTTCATTGCCCCAGATGAAAACATATCAAACATTCTAATTTTCCCATTTATTTGAAACATATCTTTTCACCAAATTACCTATCAAACATATTTTCATTAAATGTCCAATCTAACATTCTTTCCAGCAAACTGTACCATTTTTGAACATATTTCCACTGAACTCTTTTATTTCCAATCAGACATCTCACAACACACCTTTTTCCAACACACTCCCATCTTCCGTCAGACATTTTTCCAACATTCTCTCCCATCAAACATCAAACATCAAACATATTTCCAACACACTCCAATCAAACATCTTTCCAACAAATGTTCCCATCTTCAATAAAACATCTGTCCAACAAACGTTCCAATCTCTCATCAAACAGCTTTCCAACAAATTTTCCCATCCCCCATCAAACATCTTTCCAAACAAACTCTCCCATCTTATCACCAACTGTCCCATCTATCATTCTTTCCTAAAAACTGCTCTTTTCTACAAACTGTCCAATCTAACATTTTCTTCTAGAGTGTAATGGAAACTAAAATTTACATGTACTTTTAAAAGTAAAATCTATGTTGCATTCTTTCCTACAGACTTCCCCATCTATGTTTCATTCTTTCCTACAAACTGCCCCACCTGTGTTACATTCTTTCCTATAAAGTGCCCCATCTATGTTACATTCTTTCCTACAAACTGCCCCATCTATGTTACATTCTTTCCTACATACTGCCCCATCTTTGTTACATTCATCCCTACAAACTGCCCCAGTGATATTACATTTTTTCTTACAAACTGCCCCATCTTTGTTGCATTCATTCCTACAAACTGCCCCATCTATGTTACATTCTGTCCTACATACTGCCCCATTTATGTTACATTTGTTCCTACAAACTGCCCTATCTATGTTACATTCTTTCCTACAAACTGCCCCGTCTGTGTTACATTCATCCGTACATACTGCCCCATTTATGTTACATTTGTTCCTACATACTGCCCTTTCAATGTTACATTCATTCCTACATGCTGCCCCATCTATGTTACATTCATTTCTACAAACTGTCCAATCTTACAAATTGTAACATTTTTTATCAATTCTCCACTGAACTCTTTTATTTCCCATCAGACATTTTTCCAACAATCTCTCCCATTTCCCATCAGACATTTTCCCAACAAACTCCCATCAAACATTAAACAGCTTTCCAACAAATGTTCCCATCTTCCATCAAACATCTTTCCAAACAAACCCTGCCATCTCCTATCAAACATTTTTCCAACACACTCCCATCAAACATCTTTCCACCAAATGTTCCCATCTCTCATCAAACATCCTTCCAAACAAACTCTCCCATCTTATCACCAACTGTCCCATCTATCATTCTTCTCTAAAAATGGATCCATCTACGTTACATTCTTTTCTACAAACTGTCTAATCTAACATTCTCTTCTGGAGGGTGATTGAAACTAAAATTTACTTTCAAAAATTAAATTACCTATAATGTGTTGAATATAGTGCTAAACCTTATTAGAAAAAAAACATACCAATTTAAAATATCGCTTATTGCCTTGTGTATTTACAGGATATGGGCATCAAGGATGATTTTCACCAAAAATCCATCCTCGTGTGTGTTGATGAACTGTGCATGAGGAATCCAGATGATGTAAGTATAGTGTCACTGATGATGTAAGTATAGTGTCACTGGTGGTGTAATTATAGTGTCACTGATGATGTAAGTATATCATCACTGGTGATATAAGTGTAGTGTCACTGATGATGTAAGTAAATTGTCACTGATTATGTTTGTACATAGAGTGTCACTGGCGGTGTAAGTTTAGAGTCCCTGATCGTGTAAGTATAGTGTCACTGGTGATGTAAGTAAAGTGTCACTGATGATGTAAGTATAGTGTCACTGATGTCAGTATATTTTTACTGATGATGTAAGTATAGTGTCACTGATGATGTCAGTAGAGTGTCACTGGTGGTGTAAGTATAGTATCACTGATTATGTAAGTAGAGTGTCACTGATGGTGTAAGTTTAGAGTCACTGATTGTGTAAGTATAGTGTCACTGATAATGTTAGTATAGAGTCACTGATTATGTTAATATAGTGTCACTGGTGATGTTAATAAAGTGTCACTGGTGATGTAAGTATAGTGTCACTGATGATGTAAGTAGAGTGTCACTGGTAGTGTAAGTAGAGTGTCACTGGTGCTGTAAGTATAGTGTCATTGATGATGTAAGTAGAGTGTCACTGGTAGTGTAAGTAGAGTGTCACTGGTGGTGTCAGTATAGTGTCAATGATGAAAATGGAAAAAAAAGTTTTTTGGTGTTATTTTAGTTTTCTTTGAGATAGTTTGATAAATTATGCAAACATGTTCCTTTCATTAAAGGGAGCTTAGGAATATTTTTTAATCTAATTGGATCATGGTCATGGTCACTGTTACTAAAATGAGACCTATAAATTGTGCTAAATTAATAGAACTTTAATATTCTTTTTGGACGTTTAGATTGAACTTTGTGGACAAATTTCTTCTGTGAAATGAGACCTTGTGATTGCTTTTGAACCGAGATGGAAGAAGGTAAAGGTCACCATGACTTAGTAAAGAAATGGAATTGCTTGATCACTGATTTTCACATTGTTTTGTGGTTTGTGGATGAACAAATGTAACATCACAATGTTAAACATTTTGCTTTAAAGCAATTATGATTCTAATTTAATTGCGTCTGGGTGGTCTGGTATTTAGATGATCCCACTCCTTTTAAGACTGAATGTTTTAATTTAGATGCAATATTCCTCCCAATGTGGGTATTTTTCTCATCAGAAAGTCATTAATATATAGTCCTACTGGTGTTTGTGTGTGTGTGTGCGTTTGCTTTCAGAAAATCAAATTTATTGTACAACAAGGTGACCTGTGAAACTAACTTGGTTTATTATTCCATGTTTTTGTAATGTTAATAAGGAATACCGAAGTTTTGAAAATAGACCCATGCTGTTTGTTCTCAATTCTTAAGTTAATGGGTCATGTGTACTTTGAACTAAATTTTCTACTTTTATATTGAACAAGTAAATGTCAGAGCTAAAGTGTGTACTAAACAAAAAGTTTCTTTTCCTTTTAAAAAACTTTTGAACAGTAATTGTGAGAAGGAGAAAGTACAGCAACAAGAAACATTACTTTGTATAAACAACCCAACAGTAGGTTCTGTGTGCATTTTCAGTTTATCAAATTATTTATGTTCATTGTACTTTTACAAAGCTTTCTGAATGGTAAATTGTTTGCTTAGTATTTAACTGAAAATCAACATTATGGTAGTATTACTAAAACTTAGGACGATTCAATTTTTTACTTAATTTCAGTTGCTTAATTATTTTCTTGATAATTTTAAAGATGTGCATGCATATTTTTGTAGCACTTTTATGAAACTGTATGTTAATTTTTTATTGTATTGGACCAAATGTACTTAATCTAATGCCATTGATATATTTATTATTCCTCTGCGATCCTACAGACTCCAAATCACTAACTTCTGACTGTACCAAAAATTATAATTATGTACGGAGAAAGTTTGTAAGAAAATTTGTCAGAAATCTTTCCTCGTTATATTTAATGTTCATGGACACAATAATGCGGATGGCAGAATCAGGATTTCATAACTCTAAATGGATGGGATGAAATTATTTAAACAGAGAGCATGATGGGCCTTAATCCATATTTGGCCATCGTGAGTTGGTGTGATGATGGTAACTTTAGTCAGTTTGAAGCTGTGTAACCAGTAATACCAAAAGATATTTCTCTAACAAAACAAACAAGTAATTTATGAATGATAAGTGTATTAATGAATTTTCATGGCATGCCCTGGATATATAACAGCCGTTACCTCTTACATATGAATAAATCATTTTATTTACTAATCAGTAATTATAACATGCAAATTAGCTGCTTCACTGACAGAAATTATTGTTAAATTTTCAATGATAATTGCACATTCAATTGGACATACTTGTGCAAATCTGTCATTCTTCGTTATTAGGCCTCAAAGATAGTCCAGCGATACACCAAAAGATTAAGCAAAAGGATCTAGTTTGAGTCTTGTTCTCATTGTTAATGGGTTTTGCTTGAAAATACATTATCTTGACACATGAATAATTAGAAAATTATAGATATGTATGAAATAAGGTGATTATAGTGGCATAAAATGGTTATAAAGAACAGTCAAAAGATATGTTTAAAGATATAAATACACATGTCATAATATATATTATTATGGACAAATATTTATTAGCTCTGCTGACCAAAGGCCAGAAGTGCTTATGCGTCCGTCGTCTGTCAGCAGCACTATCTCTGAAACCACTAGGCCAATTAAACTGAAACTTCACATGAATGTTTCTATTGCATAGGAGACTGTACAGGAGATTGTTTTTTTTTTCGATCTGAAATTCAAGATGGCCGCCATTACTAAAAATAGTCAAAAACTTAAAAAATCTTCTTCTCATGAACGACCCAACAGATTTTTAAAATGTTTATGTAGTAGTGATGACCAACTATAGTTTTGTTAGATTTGTTCAAATGGTGTTCATAGGGTTAAAAATGACATCTTTGAATCCCCATCTCTGACTGTCAATCTAGGGGATGTGTCCGAATCCCCGCCAGTCATGGTCTCTGTGATGATTGGTCATGAACCTCTACTGTTATATCTCTGAATATGTGGGGTCAGTGACTTGCAGAGATAATGTGTGTCAATTTCAGTAGGGGTTAACCACCTAGCTGATCCCCGGGCAGTGTAACAATAACTGAAATACTGTTAATAAAATGTGGAAAAAAAACATACAAATCTACAGACTTGTTCAGATTGCAAAATTATCAAAATAAAAATCAACTTTACATCAAAAACATAAAATTACCTGTTGTAGATGTACATTTTTTATTTTCAGAGTTACTTAAAACTAAAATTTCATTAAAACCATTCTGTCAAAATTGGCATTTACATTGTATAAAATACATAGTTCAAAAGGTATAACATAAAAAAAATATATTCATGCTTGGGCTACTTTCCATTTAATTGGGGTTGACATTTATACAGTGGCTTAAGATTAAATAGGATTAGAGATACAGTGTAACCTGGTTTTGGTCCTCACTACAAGATATACATTAATCTAAATTGGATTGGTAAACTTGAAACAAAGTCTCCATTCTAAAAATAGACAACACTTAAATACTACTTGAAGATCTTAACATCGTCATTAGAACTCTTTTTTTTTAAGATAAACAAAAATTTACTACCGGACGCATAAACCTGTAAAACGGATCAATTTGAAATAAAAATGCAATCACGTGACTCGTTTAATACGTCACAGAATATGTTATAAATAATTTATTTTAGTCCAACCTAGGCGCGTAGCCCAAGTTAGTAAATATCTTTTCAATATATTATTTTGGCATGTTTGAATAGGTATCCTTTTGGCTATATGGGTCAGTGAGTATGTATATGAATGATATATTGGGAAAAAATGTTTTAGCCAATTTTTTTAAATATTCTGATATATTCCCTTTAAAGTGTTTGAGAGATGATTTTGTTACAATAAAAAATCATATAAATCTTGAATGTGCTGAGAGGATCAGCAGGCTCATGTAATACTTCACAGTATTATAGCCTCCTCATGGCTGATACCTGACAGAAAATCTCAAAGTTTAGTAAAATTATGTGTAATGTATATCAGTTTTAAGAAAACATAAAAGTGATATTGATAAAAGTGAAAGTGTACCTTATGCCCCTCCCCTATTTTTCCCCACAAATCCCTGCTGCTGCAGAATCATAAAGTGCCTGCAGGAGTTTTGGAGATTCAGTTTCCAGCTGGCCCATATTTAAAAAAATTTAAAAAAAACCCGTACTGCCAGAAGTTTCTTCGGACAGGGCTGCCCCGTTGTGGGTATAACATAAGAGAGGTAGGTATATGTAGTTTATTTCTGAGTGGTAGTAGCGATCCATTCTTGGTAGACATTTTTGTCTCTGAAAGATTGTTGAAAATCATGCAGTACATAGTTGTACATGCAATAAATATATTTTGGCTGCCGGTATATGAGATATTAGTCATGCAGTAAGTTTATTCTCACTATGAATTATGGAAAATTACAGACTAAATATGCCATGCCTTTTATTGTGTCAGATATATTGAATTTTAAATACCACCCAAGATATTGGTGGTCGTACTATTGGATTATATTTCAGGCACCATTTTGGTTGAACTGAAACCAATATGAACTTTGTAATGTGTTAACTTCGTATAAAAGTGTATTATGTTTCAGCCATGGTAAAAGTATCATGCTGTAGACGCATGACATTAATTCTGGGGGCATAGCTTGGCAATGAAGTGTAGGCACAGTTGTAGGGGGGGTCAGCCAGACTATAGTAGGTGCATTTTGGTGTATATTTCTTTTGTTTTTAGGGACCTGGTTATTCTTAACATTAACCTTGAATTCACTGTTTTATAACCAAATAGAATCTAAACTATTAAAATGATATTAAATATCTGGATCATATTTAATAAGTTTTTGTTGCTAATTCATAGTTTACACCCCCTACCCCATAGCGGTCCGATTTTTATTGCATTTTTACAGTGCCTATAGGAAGCTATGCCCCTGATGGCTTTACACTCACATTAAAAGGACATTGGAAGGTAAACTGCCCTAGAACATTCATCTAGATACCGGCACAAAGGTGTCATACAATAGGACAAGATACATTACCGGTACAAGAGATTCCAGCAGACACATCCTGAGAACTAGATGGACTGTCCTCCAACATTTTGATTATAATGACCTGCCAGTCACATAAAATTATCAGACCATAGCACAAGACACATTACAAGGCATTCCACCATGCAGACACATCCAGACACATCCTGAAAACTAGATGGACTGTCCTCTGAATGCTTGTACCAACATTGTGATTATAATGACCTGCCAGTCACATAAAATTATCAGACCATAGCACAAGATACAAGGCATCTCGCCCAGCAGACACATCCTGAAAACAAGACAGACCTGTCCAATAACTATCCTCTAAATACTGAACATAAATCAAGGAAACTTTAACCCTTTACTCCATAGATACGCGTTTTCCCACACCAATCACAGAAGGCCTTTGAAAACAGTGCAGGAAGAGTTCAGATTGCTTGTAACGAGCAATCTGAACACTTCCTATACTGTTTTCCACTCCAATAATTCAAAAGCCTTCTATATGAGGTGTCCAAAGGCGTCTATATTAGAGGTGTCCAAAGGTGTCTATATGAAGTAAAGGGTAAAATACCTTTTTTTGGTCCCCTTAACCGGTTTCACCAGATGTGACTTAAGTTTATTCTCCTTCTGTGTCTCTGTCCATTTAATATCCTTCCATAAAATCCTGCAAAAGCGTAAAAGTACTTAACGTAGTGTTAATGTAAATGGCAATGAGGACATTACACAGTCAGACCCATATTTTGGATTTCTATTGCCAATATCTGGATCTTGTGAAAGAAGGGCAACGAGGGGATTATGCATGTTAATATTTAATTTAATCTAACAGTTAGGTTGCTATGAAAATAAATATATGAAAATGTTAATTACCGGTAGACTATTTTTTTCAACTTAATTTAACTATTCAAGTAGTAAATCACAGTGGTAGTGGGCATTGTATATATGGGCATGATATACCATGTTGTGTCTCATTATAATTCATCTCTGATTCAAGTGGGAAAGTTATCAGTTACTTGCGGGTATGGGTGTGTTCGAGCACTGGTTAACCTTCCAGGAACCAAGGAGTGGTAAGGTTCACTGATCATCTGTTAGCCCTCGATGACATCAAAATGAAGCTAAACATTTAATCAATCAATCAATCTGTACACAATCATATATTTGCATCTATGCCAAGTTTTGTGAAGAAATAAAAGGGTTGTATCATGCTCTTTGAATGATAAATAAGGTTGATCTTATTTCAATTTACTACTCAATCAAGATTCAGTTTATTTTATAGCTATAAAATGTCTCAAAATGCATCTATGTTTAACTCTTCAGGTCGTTTTGTATTTGAGTCATACCTGAGCGGCTGGCATGCAAGACCTAAATGAGACTGGATATACTATAACATCATCGTCGGATACCCATGGGTGTCAGTTCCGTTACTCTCCATCCATCACCCGTTGGAAATTACGCTAGCTTTGCGTCGTTATATTTTAACAGAACAGAACAAAATACAGCTTATCAAAACAGCGTTTGCACGAAACTAGCATTGCGATTGGATAACATTCTCTTCATGAAATCGTGAAGGAACCAATAAATTGGTTGCAGCTTGGCTTGGTAAAAACAACGCAAAGCTAATGTAATATCCCACGGGTGATAAATGGAGGGTATGGGAATGGATTACGCATGGGTATCCGATGATGCTACAACATATTGGATAGTAACTAAGATTTACCATCGAATTGGATGGTTTTTATGAGCATGTGGGTTGCTTTTATCTTTTATTGTGGTTAAAATGTTTTGACATGGATTTTACATTTATATAGATTTTGATTGTTATTCTGATTTTATGAAGGGTTTATATTATGAATGTTGTATTTCTGTCACTAACATGTAACAGGTAAAATAAAATGATAAGCATAAACTTTCATGTGGTATGAAATATGCCTGTTTCTTTGGAAAACAATGTGTGAAGCTCTTTCCCAGGTGTACAATGCTGGAAAAGTTGTTTTTTCTATCTGTTATAAGTTGAGACGTATGTCCTGGGTATGCTAGTGGGACACCTGGGCTGCATTCAGTTCGGTCAAATGTTCGATAACATTGGCTAACATATTTTCCTGGACAATGGCCAAACCTCATATTAGCACACAGTATGCTTTAATTTTAGGGAACCAGGCATTAAATGTGTTTGCTGTTTAACTGTGCTGAACGCAGCCATGGCTTGAGCAAGTAACTGTTCTTCACGAGTAAAGAATTTATAGTCCACATGATAGATTTTTAAAAAAATATTGAATTGGCAAAAAATTAAAATTCCAAATCGTTCATGTTTTAGTTTAAATGACAATTAGTTGCTTTAAATTCATTTTAAACTTTTAAGACATTTATAGAGATTTTTCCTGACACACTGCCTTTATAGGAAGTATATCTACTTAAACAATATGATAATTACCGGTAATATAATAAAAGCATTCAAAACTGAACAATTTGGAACACACATACATGATTGTGTTACCAAACCTTGCAATTGGTGGAAAATGATATATTATAAAAAGTTATAATACTCGGTACAAAAACATAGCTCAGTAACAGCTAGTATCTGTACTGGTGAAACCCTGACATTAAAACAATCGACTCAGTAGATTTATGGTTGTGGTGTTGTTTTGGAAGGAAGTATCCAGACATATTAGCCTACTTTGTGACTAGGGGAAACATTATGTCGGAAAGAACGAGGGGCATGTCAATGGGAGGTGAGCTATTCTGTCTTGGTTTGAGGTGAGCTATTCTGTCTTGGTTTTTTTGTCCGATAAACAGAACAGATAGCCATCTTTGTTTTTTTATCAACTTGATCATAGACAACACCCAACACTGTTCCATCTACAGAGAAAACGGATTAAAGTGGGATTCAAAATAATCACTTAGCTTGCTTCACAAAAACAAATTAGTACAAATCAGTTAATAAAGAAACTTTAATGGCTGCATTCTGAGGGAGGCAATAGTCCATAAACAAAAGAGTAATTATGGAAAAATGAGTATAAAGTTTGTTGACATTTTACTATTTTAATGATCACCTGAACAAAGTCATCCTTGAAGGGATTATATTGGCAAGTAACTCAAACACGCTGTTAATCAAGACTTTTCCTGTATGCAGTGTGCACAAAATTATGCTTATGTGTTGACGTATAACCTTTATTTCCTTGAAAGTTATCAAATTAACAGTAATTGAATATTGGCCCAAACTTTAATACGTCCCGCAATAAAGTATTGCACAATGTTTACATTGAACTCCATAAACTTCCCGAACAAAGCCTCAAAAACAAGATCAGGAACGAGTCTTCACGATGTTATCCAGTGATTGATCAGAAACCCGAAAGCAGTTCATTGAAAATGGTGATTGTAAACAAAAACAAAAATGTGGCTTCATAAATCCATTGTATGTAGTAAAGAGGTTATGCATTTAGACAAGTTATAAGTGTATCTTCATGCTGGGCGTGTGTATTTAGGACAGGGAATTGACGGCAATATGCCAATATAATCCCTTTAAAGTAAAACTCTCAAAAATATTAAAATTGATCGTGACTAACGTGAAATTTTTGTTGGAAGTAAGTCATTTAACCATTGCAACAAAAAGCAGACACTGTCACAATATGACTGAAAAATTGTTGCACTAAACACCATTTGTTATGGCCCTTTAATCATCAAAAATGTGCACCAATATTTGTCTCCCAGTTTTCATTGAATCCTCATTAAGCTTATATAGTTTTTATTTACCTTTATATTTAGGATACGTTTTTAACCAAATCAGATAAAAACTTGTCAAAAATGTGTTTATTTGATGTGCACACTCTAGCATATGCAGTTTTCATTTGCACGAACCTTGCACAGAAGTTAATTGTATAACCATAAAAAATATCTAAGACGAAGTGGATGCTGGTAAGTAATGTTGGAGTTGTGGCACTTGAGCTGTCAATATTTGTATTATTTGACGTTATATGAAGATTGTGCCCTCATGCATCTGCAGTTTTAATTTGATCGTCACCAAACTAACCCGGTAGGTTATATATACATGTATAGCATTAAATTTTCAACTGAACAAATTTTAAATGTCTGCAAGAGGTATCAATGTCCTAAGGCTTTTATAAAAAAAAAAATGCCTTGTTTAGCATATTGTCTCCTTTGCTACAGGTAAGCAACTAAGGGTCATTGTGGCCCTCTTGTTTATTTCACAGTATGAAATTAATCAATTATATGCCATTCCATTCATGTTAAATAGGACCCTGGTCATTTGTGACTTGCTCCCACATCGATTGAAGTCGTGCTGTGAATTGAGTGACCAAAAAGAGAAATATCTTCTCTCAGTATACTCTCTCTGATTATGCAGTCAACTAGAAACTTGACCGATATTTAAAGAAAGCCGGTTGATAAGTATTTTGTAAAATGTTACAGTTTCATTTTTCCACTGGTGTATTTGATCTTGATTTCATGTGGATTTCATAATACAAAATGTCAAGGAGATGTCAACTAGTGCATATTTTGCGAGACTAAAGTATAAGATTGTAAAAAATTCAAAAGAAACTGTTGGCATTTCAAGAGTTATGTATTTTACATATCCTGAATTGGCGGAAACACCCAAATATTTGTAATAATGATTTCCTGTTGGTAATTAATTACCCCAAATGGAACCGATTTCCTTTTCAAAACAATCATAAATTTATAGTGTTACAGCAGCTAATATATGCTTTAAAGAATGTGAACTTTACACATACAGTGAACTGTACACATACAGTAAATTCATTTAAACAAGATTTTAATTGTCCGATATCCAAATATTAAGCTTGTTAAGTGAAAAATAATCTAAATTTACTTGATTTTAAGCTTTTATATCCACATCTCGGAACTGATAAATCACAACTACTACAACAATAGAGTTTTTTTGTTTTTTTATCAAATAAGGTAATAAGTGATGGTCACTAAATGACCATCGGGGATTGGTTTCACTTAGTCATAAGATTTACGTACAAACAAATGAAGACACTTTTCATTTGTGCAGAATTTTTCCAATTTTTAAAAACAATACTCACTCCCAGTTCTATAAGGCTAACAGTAGTTCATAAAACTCTTGAGTGAATTTCTCGAATTTTTTTTTTTTCGTTACTTGAAATTTTACACTAAGAAGAATGTTAGTGAAGCAGGTCCTTATTTGGTAGAACTGATGACAAAATGGTTCAAATAAATGGATGGGAAAATTGATTGATTGAATATTTAGCATCATTTTTATACCATCGAGGGCTTACAGACGATCAGTTAACCTAACCACTGTTTTCTGAGATCCTGAAAGGTTAACCAGTATTCCAGCACAGCCGATATCAGCATGTAACTGATAACTTTCCCAGCGGTGAGAGACAAATGATAATGAGATGCAATGTCATATGTATCAAATTTAAGACCCCTGGATTGATAGTCAGACGCGTTACCGACTGAGCTAATTGGCGCGTTACCGACTGAGCTAATTGGCCCGGCGGATGGGAAAGTCTATTATAAATATAAAGAAATGAGTTAAATCAGATGTACCTTCATAAAGATACAACCAAGGTTTTAATTTGTCTGACATACCTGGGATATTTGCTTGAAAATACAAACATTGTTTACATTATTTATTTTACCCTTGTAAATTTCAATGTGTAATAATAAAATTGTCCGGTGTATGAACTTATTTTTTTTGTGGGTGAAGTTGGTCAAGATGGTAAGCAGAAAAACAATATATTTGTTCTTCGTAGCCATTCTTTCAGTGTTTGGACATGTGCTTGCGTTGATATCACTGGGTAATTTCAATAAGAAAACAACATTTTGTTAACCAGGTTTTTCAAAGTAAAATACCTGGTTGTTAGATTGACAATGTCGGCCGGCGGGCGATGTCATGTTTTTCGTTTCCGTTCAGCAACATCTGAACTGAACTTAACTTACACAAAGTATGTACCTCTATAAAATCTAGGCCAAGTTTGATAACCAGCCAATTCTGACAATTATCTTTAGAGTTATGGCCCTTTAATTAGTCAAAAAATGCTAAAATTTACTGTTTCCGCTCAATAACTAGATTATTCTTTATCAGAACTGAAGCAAACTTACACAAAGTGTGCATCTCTATAAAATCTAGGCCAAGATCGATAACCAGCCAATACGGACCATTATCTTCGGAGTAATGGCCCTTTAATTAGTCAAAAATGCTAAAATTGCCCGTTTCCGCTCAATAACTAGAGTATTCTTAATCAGAACTGAAGCAAACTTACACAAAGTGTGAATCTCTATAAAATCTAGGCCAAATTCGATAACCAACCAATTCAAACTATCATCTTTAGAGTAATGGCCCTTTAATTAGTTAAAAATGATAAAATTTACCGTTTTCGCTTGATAACTAGAGTATTCTTTACCTGAACTGAAGCCAACTTACACAAAGTGTGTATCTCTATAAAATCTGAGCCAAGTTTGATAACCAGCCAATTTTGACCATTATCTTCAGAGTTATGGCTCTTTAATTAGTCAAAAATGCTAAAATTGATTGTTTCCGTGCAACCAAACTGATACGATTTTTCGAGCGAAAAAGTAAAAATAATCTTTTTCTTTTGTTATTTTGATGAAGATAGTAAAAAAGTTTGGATTGATGTTTCGATATATATTAAAATGAAACTCCATTACCATGCACATTTTTATCTTGAAAATGATTTGCTGTGCCCTTGCTCAGTTGATAGCCATGAGGCAAAAAATATTATAAAAATACAAATGATTTATTAGAGAAATGTACAGGTCCTTTTTAAATTTTTACAACACAGCTGAATTTCTCCTAATGTTTGATGCATTTTATAATATATATGTAGAATCGAACATCATGTTTAAGAAATTGTTGCTATCAGCTGAGCATGTGTGACTTACCTCCTACCGGTGGGCACTGGAAAAAATACCGCAAATTAAGCCTCGATGCAAAATGTGAAAATATTGATGTAGTATTTTGTGAATATGCATGTTTGTTTCATAATGTGAATTACGGAAGTAATATTTTAGCCAAACAACCAGTGAATAGCACAGACAGAAGAGAAAAACTTTATTTCATGCTTTTTTAACAAAACTATTGCAACAATGTTTTACAAATAAAAAAACAAAATTTGAATTGTATGCTTTTTTATTTTCTGCTTCAATGTACATAAAATTCTGGCATGAAATAGAGTTATAGTTACAGAATAGCTAAAATGTTTGAAAAACATGGTTTTCGCGGAATTTCCATGTATATATTCATTAAGACACTTTAGTAGCAGCCATAATCAGCAACACTTGTAGTAGTATGACAGGACAGTTATTTGTACTATAATTAAGGCCCAGGCAGCAGTCGTAATGAATGTGTAGTTAACAAAATTAATAAAAGTATTAAGCAATCAGAGTATTTCCAATTGCTATTTTAATTAAAGTTAATAAAATAAAGTTAATGATTATGCATTATTTGAATTTAGAGCAAATATAATTATGTTGTTGAAATTTTAGTAAGATCTGAAAATTTACCCTAAGAGGCAATTATAATTGCATCTTACGTCCGGACTTTTTGACTGCTGAAATTGGAATGTTTGTATCAGTACTGTTATAGAAATTAAGACACACAAGAGATCTCTTAAATGAAGATATAGGTGTGTGAAACCCATGACCTGATTACATCAGCGACTTAATAATATAGTTTAAACATATTTTACTGCTTTTTAACATATTTATATATACATATATAAGCAAAAGGGTTGGGCAACAAGTTCTATGAACATTAGTTACGGCCCTTCCATTATATGTTTCTATGTCTCCAGCAAACTCTTATCACAAAGAGACCTAAGACTACATAGTAAAGATGGAAATATTTAACTTGGTTGAACTGATACAGAATAATCAGTCTTTAAATTATATACAAAACAAACAAGGCAGAGAAAAGAATTGGAACAATTTTGCATTTGACATCCACATCAGAGATGGCAGTCATTGGGGTTTAAGATAACAAATTCCTTTATTTATAACTATGTCTCGGCCTGGAGAATTTAAAGGCAGGGGCAATATACAATTGACTGGAGATATATAAACAATATAATATATATAATTAAGTCGATGAATTTATCAAAAAAATGTTCAAAACTACTAGATCTAGTAGTCCTTGAAAATAACACACTGTACAAATGTATCAATTGCTTACAAAAAAAATGTTTTACTATTACATAAGAACCATAGACATATAAACAAGTAAATAATTAAGTCACTGATGAGAACTAAACTCGCATCCTAATGTCAAAATGAAATTGAATGAAATAAACTTTAACTGCCAGTACAGGTAAATGTAATTGCTCATAACCCGTAAATCCAGAAACAGACTATAA
Source organism: Panopea generosa (assembly GCA_029582155.1). Lineage (NCBI taxonomy): Eukaryota > Metazoa > Mollusca > Bivalvia > Adapedonta > Hiatellidae > Panopea > Panopea generosa. The sequence goes on from CM055901.1 coordinate 48,814,799, forward strand.
CCTGTCAAAAATTGCTGGAGCCAAGTGGTTTCTAGGTCAATCCATTGCGGTTACCTGCAATATATCTTCTCTGCTCATATGCTAGTAGGTTAAACAAGCTGGGCGATTGCCAAGTCCGTTATCGGTTCGGTGACGTTGTGTAGAGAGAAATATACCACTCCAGCGTTAGTGTGTGTAGCGGCAGAGATCAGTGGATATTCGTAGAGAGAGCTAGCAGTTAACTGTCTGCATCTTACTCAACGTGCACGTGTTTTAAGTTTTATGAAATAAGTCGTATACGAATGGATAGTAGTACATTGATCTCTGATGGGATTTACTTTTTTTCAACGAGGTTATAGATAAAGACAACTAGAAAATTAAAAAACACGACATTTTTTTGGATTATTTCGTGATCATTCGGGAAACTGGTGTTTGTAGGAATTATGCAGTGCATATGGAAATAATGCAATACGATAAGATAGATTGTTCGTGTAATTGTGTGGATTATACTGGCTTAACCTCGCAATATTTCTACCCACAGGCCCCGTATAGCAGCACCTTACCACCGCCGGGACAGTTTATGTCCGACATGGAGGGTATGTATAAATATTTTAATTTTACATGTTGTAAAGTAATATTCACCGCTTTATATATAATCTTATTTTATAATGATTTTTGTATATTTGTACCTTCTAAATTAAATTACTGGAGCTGCTGTGCTTTCGAAGCGGTGCGTCATTCAATTTAAACGTAGCGTGATAGGTTCACATCGTTCCAAAACGAACATTGATTCAATTTACATTTTGACGTGTAACTAAAATGTCCCATGTTTCAGCTTTTCTTGTAATTTTGTTCTTGTGCCACCACTCTATTTTAGACATTGTCAAAAAGATTTTTTTTTTTTTAATGTTGTACGTAATAAACGGGCCGTTATAGGCCTAAACAGTTGTTTCATTTTTATATACAGTATATATATTAAAAGTAATAGATATTTGTAGACTAGAATCAATATGGTTCTTTAACAACAACAACAACAAAAAAGAGAGCAGTGTGAGTTTGTAGAACTTTCAGAGAGAAGCTGAAAATGTATTTTATTTTTTTATGTCTTCAAAACACAATACTTATGGCATGTGTTAATAGTTTATAAATATTGGGATTTACAAATAAATAAATATTAAATTATAATAAATATATTACTAAATTTTGTCAATAACCTTTTTTTGGTCGGTAAATAAGTTTTAAATACCAATTCAAATCTGTAAAAGTTTTGAGATATTCTCTTTTGACAGAAGTTAATGCAAGTTTTTATTGTTACTTTATGCTATGTTGATTATATTAATGACATTATTTATTCAGGATTAATGCCAGAACTTAATGATATGAGTTTATTCTCTAAATCTCTATATATTGGTTTGATTAACTATTGTAATGAACAGTAGACGGGGATTGTTAAGTTTGGAAACTCTGGATCTCTGTAGAATGGTCTTGACAAAAAAAAAATTAATCGGCCAGGTGATATAAAGGAAAACACGGCTAAAAATTGAGTTTTATTTTACAAGTTATTACAACCAGTACAAATCGTGCTTGAAGCCTTGCTGGGTAGAACCAGTAATAAGCATATTCATGAAAAAATATCATGCTGGCAACACACACATGGACTTCTAACTTGTAACCATATGGAAATATAAATATCACAATAATTAGTCTGCCATTTCATTATAAAGAAATCTGACATTTTATTCAAACTTAATGAAGTCGCGCAAGTTTTGATAATTATGAGTGAAAATTCTTTAAAAAAAAAACACATTGATATTTCTTCGGAATTTTTTCTACTAACAAGCTGATTAAAATAAAATAATTGCTGCATTTTTTGTCATATTTCAAGGATGGAACTATGTATTAGAGTCACTTGAAATATTTATTAATTTATATTATAGATTGAAAAAGCATGGACACTTTAATAATGATATAGAAATCATATGTATCCATTGAATTTGGAATTTGTACCAATCCATTGTTTCGCAAAGCATTAAACAGTTGCTGAAATAAAACAAAATAAATATATCTGTTTTTGTGTGTTTTTTCAATTTGGTATTTTATTTTATACACAAACAATGAACCCCTGAATGATTTGTAATGTTGCTTAATTGTTGAAATTGGCAATCTAATTATATTTACTGTTAAATTATATTTACTGTTAAACTTAAGTTAGTTATGCTGAAAAATAAAATATACCCTGCGTTAACTGCATCCTAATGAAATGAAATGAGTAGTTTCTTGACAGTTCAAAAATAGATAAATACGGTCAGAAATAAAAAAATTAAAACATGACAATGCAACAAAATATAATTTTTTGCAGTTTGTCTATGAAATAAAGCATATATTAAGGTTAAGATTATCTTGCGTGTGTTTATATTCTCTTATGCCCCGGCTATTCAGAGATGGAAGTGGGGCACTAATTATAACCCCAGTCTGTCCGTTTGTTCTCCAAGGTAAAAATTTGGGGTACGACAGACACGTACGTAATTAACTTTTTAAATGAATTTTTTATATATATACATTCTTGAATTAAAAATATGACACCTGTTCTTTAAAACAATCTTCCTTCTGTGCCTTTTTTAAAAAAAAAAAAAATGGTGAGAAAACATGTGAGACTAGGAAAGTCATATTTGTTATTTTTATTATAGTTCTATTATACCATTTTTAAAAAAAAGTAAAATGAGGAGCAAAAAATCCATTTCTGTATAGACACTGGCAGATAAAGTCATTAATTTCTGGCTGAAACTGTATGGCATTTCTTGTCTTGCAAGACCTGATCTAACTCCCACATGGTTAAACCTAATTAGATTCTGCTGGATTTGCTATAAATAAACTCTTTAAATTGCATTGTTACACTATAGGGCATGTACGCTCCAAGTACACGCTCCAAGTACACTCTCTTAGGGGATACCTGTGGTTATTATTACATTGTAAAGAGGATAAAGGCCCTCCTACAGATGTCGGTCACATAGCCCACTGTTTGGTGACCTATATTTGGGTTTGAAGCTTGTAAATTTACGGTTCCCTATTCAAGTAATGAATGGGTTCAGGAAAATGGGTTAATGTATGCGTGCGTCATAAACGGGATGAGGGATTTTAGGGAATTTTGTTTTTGCATGGCATGTGTTGTGATACTGTATGTTTAAAATTAAGTTTATAGTATAGAATGAAGGATAGTTATTATGTATGTAACATGTTCTCTTCAACTTTTGTTGAATATTTGATCATAAACATTAGCCTGGACATACCTCCAACAGCATCTTTATTATAATCAGCTTTGCACCACCCACACACACCATATTTTTATACAAGCTGTGAGTACGACTTTAGTGCCACTGTACAGTGCAGTCTTATCTGGTCAAAATACTGTAACTGTTATTCAGTTATTTTTTAGCTTGGTGTACTGTAATTTACTGAATCATTGGTAGATACATACAGATTTCAGAGAAAACAAATATTGAAGTTAAGAAATTCTAACACAATGATTTATATGATCTTGTTTTATGTTGGTGCTCTAATTGGTTATCTTCTCATAACATTGAGTTAGATATTTTTTTTAAACTGAAATGCCACAAGGAGCCTAAAGTGTAAAGCTTTTCATCACTAATTTTAACAAAATGTTAAAGGTCAAATATTTGGCTTGGTGTTTTATGAAACTTGATCAGGATTTTATGCAAACGAATACTGTTTCCGTCTGTCTGTGTTGGCAAGGAGTTAGTTTATTCAGACTGGATTGTAAAATGCAAATCGGCTGGAAAATTATCTCTCTTTTTTTTTTTTATATCTTGAACATTTCAAGTCTTATTTTCTATTTTTTTCTGATCAATTTTAGTTTCAATACTTTAACCTGTTGGCCTCGATGACAACAATTCAAACATAAATCAAATTTTTAATATTCTGTTAAAAAAAAAAAAAAAAAAAAATTCATTATATTAGTGAAATTCTACAACACTTAATGCATGCCACGACGCAGTTACACTAATATACAGTGTTGTATTATGATATACAGAGTGAATATGTATCATATGGTCATGACTTGCCACAAGGCATACACAAAGATCTGGGTTAATTGCTAGCTGTCACATTGTCAATGTATTCTGTAATCTTCTTGGCGGTATAAATGCAGAATAAAGCGCAGCTTAAGACTACAAAGTAATAATGCAAATCTCAACCTTTTTTTTTTACTTTTTTTGTATGAAAAACGACTCTTTTGTTATTGTAATCTTGATTTATTAAATATATATGTCCAATATGTAGATATTATGACAACTCCTAAATTGCAAAATAAAGTGAAAATAAAAAAATATATATAAAATGTATTCAATGTTTCAACATGGAAAGAAAATATGAATTAAATTGAATTACAAAATACAGTAGCGAATAAGAGCTACCATGGGCTACCATGAGCTACCGTGGGCATGAACAATTTATGTTTAAGCACATGAATTGGACATGAGAAAAGAACTGATAATTGACTCTTGTTACCATATAGATTTTATGAATTTGTTGACAAAATAGCTATATATAGATAACAATATATTAGTGACCTAACAGTGACGTATATTAGCAGATTTATCACCGTAGTTAGTAACAACTGTGATTTTTCTTTTTTTCAGCGGCAAGTAGCTGCGGAGGAGCCGCTTCAGAAAACCATCGGTTTGCGGAGTACAATTTCTCGTCGCTACAGCGTTGCCATCTATGTGACAAATTTTTGTATGGACTGATGCGACAGGGAGTTCAGTGTCGCGGTAAGCAGCAGGACCTGTATATTCCTTTATCACAATATTTTATTTTTTCAATATTTATATGCTGCACTTTATTCTTCTTTACTATGACAAAAGAAGCATTTATTTTCTTACAATGATATAGTAATTACTAAATATCTTTTAAATAAAAATAAAAAAACATCTGTTTTTTTATGCACAATTTAAACCTTGTCTCAACCTTGAGTAAACAAATCTCATACCCAAGTAAGTTGGTCTTCTATTCACATGCTGTTTCTTGTATCATTTCATCTCATTTTCATTGAGAAAAAAATCTGATAGAGAATAAACAAAGGTGTTAGTTGGTTTCCATATTTGTACATGATGTACATGTTACTAGGTATAAAATTGTTAGATTTTTTTTTGTCAGTGCATCTCATGATTTTTTTTTTTTACATTGAATGTGAAACTTGTAAGTATAGGATACTGAAGCTTGCCAGATTTAAGATCAGTATAGACCGTGTTGTTTTGTAATTACAGAATGCGGCATCTGTAGCCATAGATACTGTTCATCAACAAAGCCATCAGAATGCAGTACACCTAAGTTAGAGCGTCACAGAAGATCAAGTTTTTCACAAAGTGAGTCATTGATACACAGTATAGTGATATCCTCAGTATGACATCAGAATTATAAATACATGCCATGTGTCTTGTTTAAATATTAAATGATGAGTACGAGGTCTGTTTTTAGCATCTATGCCATCACTAGAGATAACATTCATCCTTAAATATTAAAAAAAGATAGTATAGTTTTTGGTATTTTTAATGGTTTCTCACAAGAGTCAATGTGAGTTTTGATTTATACAATACATAACAATTAAATAGATAAGTATACAGTTTCAAACTAAAGCAAATAATTGCATTACTTCAATAACAAAAATATATGTTAGCGAAACTACCCAATATACAATAGAGGAAAAGTGACGCATCAACACATCTTTTTATCAAAGTTATAAAATCATGCCAGAGTGCGCTCCTGCAGAGTTTAAAATATTTTACATTATATACCGGTAAAATTGAAATAAGAAATAGTTGAAAAACTAAACAAATCTCTCTTTTATTTATTTTTTTCTTTGTTTTGTGACATGTTAATACAAAACTGCACGACTTGTTCAGGAGTTGCATATTTCCCCACAAGTTACATTTTTCAATGCATACTTTCTCCCTCACCTAGTCAGTTATCCATAGATTAATATAGAAATATCAGTATTATCCAGCAAGAAGCATGACGAAAAACTGTCATTCATGTGCAGTAATCATTCTATTGAATACAAACCTACAAAATAGAAGCTATCAAATGCACAGAAAATTGTCCCTAAATAGGTTAGGTATGCAGGGTTTATTTAATTTTATACACTGCACAATGCGGTTTCAACCTTTCCTTCAGATGAAAACCGTCTTGTATGAAAGACTGGAGTATTGATTTGAATGTGGTCCAACTTTTACAATATCTACTGTAAGATAGCTGAAACCTGTTCTATTTGTGTAATATGATTGCCTTTGTACTCAATATGTCAGATAAAGTACAGACACTAATACAGGTTAGTGGGTCAACCAGAGAAGTTGGTGTAAGGGAGGCAACTCTGTAGAGCTGATTTTTTAATGGAAAAGTAGTGATTATGTGGTAGGGACTTCATGCTTGAATTATTTGTAAAAAATGTAAGTGAAAAAGTATGGTACTTTATGGTTTTTGTGGTTTATTTTTTACTGTTGTATTTTTTGTTAACAGGATTTTTTATTGAATATGATCAAGTTTATATGTAGTGATATTCTGACAAAAACTATTAAAATACATGTCAATTAGTGAGCAGTTTTGTTCATTTTCACGTTTTTTTTTTGCATTTAAGTTTTAGGCAGGATGCAAATGTGTATATTTTCACATTTAATGTTTGAATAATGTTTAATATAATATTTGCTATACTATCTTACAGATTCTGTGTTTGGTGCCGACTTATCGGAGGAAATGAGCAGGACTCATACGGAGGCGCCACTTGTCGTCATGAAATGCATTGAGGAGATTGAAAGAGCATGTAGTCACCATGGTATGACATGTTCACCAAATTTTATTTAAGGGCCATAAGAAATTTATTAATGTTTGCTTTGTTTCTCCCTGCTTCCCATAAGCTAAATGCAAAAGAACCCCAGCTCAATCATTTAAAAAAAGATGAGTTTTTTTCTATATAAAATTTGCTATTTTCAGAATATTTTTCTTTCATTAAACTTTTTAAATACAGCAACCTTCCACTTCAGACATCATGCATTAAGAAATGGCAAACAAATTTTTTAAGGATATTCGTAAAAATATATATATATAAATTTATCTTTGAAAAGTAAAAAATAAAATCTTTCATCTTTTAGCTAAGGTAAATTGCATATTATTCAGTTTTGCTGAAATGATCAAATAAATAGATAGTAAAATAATTTCATTTTGCATAAATCAATGTATGATATTGATTTTTCTCTTCTTTTTTTTTTTTATTAATTTTATTCATATCCCATTGTAGTTAAAACCACCCACCATATGCATATGTTTATACAGGCAGTAGTTTTAAATGGGAGCATCAGGGTTAGAAGAAATCCATTAAGATAAACTGTCAACATTTTGTTGGAAAAAAAACACATATATATAAATCAGAAAATGAGAGACAAAGAGATAAATTTGTCACACACTTTTTTTTTTCAATGTGGCATCTATTTTTGTATTATTTCAGAATCTGAAGCCCTAAGTGTATACAGGATTTCTGCTAAAACTGAAGAAATCAATGAGATAAAGACGTACTTCAACAAAGGTAAATAACACCTTCTCTCCTTCAGTGAATTTCTATGTTTTCAGACAACTTTAATGGGAAGAAATCTCTAAATTGTCTCATTGCAGTCTTCTTTTAATCGAGCTTCTGTCAGAAACAGAATAATGAAACCTTTGAATGAGAAACAGGTTAAGATTAGATCGATTCATAAAATTGCTAGATCTATCTATGAGTTCGAAATCAAAATTTTGAATTTTTATACTTAGCCATTACAGTCTGCATACATTCTTAGCTTTAGCTTAAAACTGGAGCATATTTGATGAGTTTTTACCTGGGTCTGCATGTACACAGGCAACTGAAGCTATGTCCTGGTACTTTTAAGCTTGATGCAGACGACTTGTAGGAACTGTGACTTGTTAATTTTGCAGCCATTGTATTTACAACTAATTGCTTCCTAGTAGCTATTGTACTGGATTTGTGATGTCAGAAATATCCATTACTCGTCACCTATACAGCATGTTATTAAATACTTATTAACTTTCAAAAGTAGTTAATTATATACAATATACATACTCATAGCTCAGTTGCATGTGTATGGATTTAAGAAAGTTTTAAATATGTTTACCTTGGATGCTTGTGTTTGATATAAAAAAGATTGTATAATGTGCAGTGTATCTGATGTTATCCTTATAGCACATTTCTCTTTTTCTTCTGTTTTCAGTGGGTGATATAAGCCAGGTGAACCTTGAGAATTTTAATGTACACTGTGTAGCAGGTGCACTAAAGAAGTACCTGAGAGAGTTGCCCAACCCAGTCATACCGGTGGAATATTACAGCCAATTTATAGACGCAGCCAGTAAGTCATTCCTGCCACATTCTTTAAGTCATTGGTTTGATAGTTCTAAGTATAGTGTTTTTTTTATGGGTTGAGAGATGAGAGAATGATTTAGATCACCCTTTGCAAATACTTTTAGTTAGTTAACAACCTTCAAAGATTCCAAAGTTTTAAAGGCTGGAGTTCACTAAACTGAATTACCGCAAATATAGAAGAGAAGTTGTGGCTAAACTACTGGCCTGCTTGCTCTAATCTTAACATTTGTAAACATAAACATGTGGTTTGAATTAATAGCTGTGTGAACTACTGGTTTACAACAGATGAGTTGAATGGTCAGTGTATGTAATAACAGTGACTTAATTACATGTTTGTCTGATAATATAATATTCATATACTTAATTTTCTTACAATGGCAATTATCAGTGCTACTGGCTTTTATACTGCGACTCAGGGCCTTTAAACTCCAGACCTTCTTTGTTTTGATCTATAAACAATATCACATGGATGCAAAATGATATCTATATGAGATGGTCTAGACTGATCTCAATAATGAAAAAAAAAAATCCAAATACACTTTGGAATGATCAAATGATGTCTTCATGCTATAAATAAAACTTTTCTGTTCTTTTTAGCTGCCTCCACCTCCACAGAAATTGCTAAAAGCTTGTTGGAACTGGTTGACCGTCTCCCAATGCCACACCAGTTGACGTTACGTTACCTAATGGGTCATTTTATCCGTCTGTGGAGAATACAGCATGATTCCGGCATGGAGGATGGGCTCGACAAACTCTCACATGTCTTCTGTCATATCTTATTAAGACCACCGTGGGAAAAAATTATGTAAGATTTTAATAATTGTTGGGTTTTCATTTGCATAATAACACAAAAAGTTAAGTGACGCCATTAAAAATAATAAAATAAAAAAAATGAAATGAAGGGGAAATAATAAATGGGAACCATTAATGTATGTCATTTTATAAAGATTTCAATCAGTATTATCATGTCAACAGATGTGAATTTATGCCTGGTTCCCTTCTATTTCTATTTATAAAACTGCGAAAACATAAATAATTTAACATATATTATTTGCCCGAAACATATCTAAATGTATTGTTAAAATATTCTTTGGATATTCTAAATGAATCTCTACCATCCTATTGCAGAGAAATTGTGGAAAATACAAAGTTACACATAGACATATTTGAAGAATTGTTACGAAATGGTAGTTGGGGCGAGGCGACTCCTCCCTCTCCCCCACCCATCCCTCCAAGGCCACCGAAAATGTCTGAGGATTTTACATCTGTGATTCAACAAGTTCCTATTACGCCTCAGGATCAACTTAAGGAGGCTGAATGGTACTGGGGAACTATATCCCGAGAGGAAGTGAATGAACTTTTACGCGACAAGCCAGACGGTACATTCTTAGTTCGGGACGCATCTTCCCCAGGGGATTACACATTAACTTTACGAAAAGGTGGAGCAAATAAACTCATTAAAATCTATCACAAGGATGGAAAATATGGATTTGTGGAGCCTTTAACTAGTGACTCTGTGGTGGACTTGATACAATATTACAAGCATAATTCATTAGCAATTTATAATCGGACATTGGATATTAAACTGTTGTATCCAGTGTGTCATACCAGAACAGCGGTGAGTGATTTCTTTCAACTTATTTTAATAAAAATAAAACAGGTTGATGAATTTTAGGTAATTTTATTTCGACTTATATTCAGAAGGTAGTATTTCAGTAATTTCTTAAGTCATATTAGTGCACACGGAATGCATTTATTTCATTAAATGTAGATGATATAGATTGAATAATGACGACATTACATAATTATTGATAATTATTTTGATCTGTTTCTGCCCTTAATCATAATTTACTGATTATCTATATAATAGAAATGTTTTGTGTGCAAAAAGAAGAAATTAAATTAACTGTCGTTATTTATTTAACTATTTTTAATAAAAATTATTTCACAGGAAAATGCTCCGTCTGATGACATACAACAAGAAAAGGCGAGGTTACGGCAAATAAACAAAGATTTTCAGGCAAAGGAAATGGAATATGACTCATTGTATGAAGAACATTCTAAGACACAGCTTGACCTGCAGTTGAAACACCAGGCATTGGATGCCTTTAAGGAAACAATCGCTGTGTTTGAAGAACAAATGGAGCTGCATCGTCGTTTCCATGGTGAGGCTTCGCCACATGAAATACAAAGGTAAAGTGTTTTTAAATATATTTTCCATATCTTACTTCAGCTCTGTACTAAATTAAATGTCAGAAATGAAAACAAATTGCAAAAAAATTTGCGCCAAGTCGGTATAGACAGTAAGTAGTTCCAAACAACAAGTGGTTACAAGCAACAAATAGAAAACACATTGGTACAAAGAAATAATGTAGTTGTGTTTGATGTTTGATGGATAGTCTGAATGTGTGTAAATTTATGTTTTGACACCTAACTAATGCTTCAGTGACATTTTTGCACTCAAACTATTTTTTTATATGTTTCTGTCCTGTATTTATATTCTTTAATTTTTAATGTTGGCAGAAGTTTGACATTATAACAGTATATATCCAAAATAAGAAGTTGGATAAAATGAAGCACATGTTGACATTTCTGTGTTTATTTACAGATTGCATGAGAATCTGGAACTATTGAAGAATCGCCTTTCAAGTATAACGGAGAGCAAGTCTCAGCTCGAAGTAGACATTAAACGCAAAACACAGCATAATAGGGCACTCATAAGTGAGATGAACAGTCTGAAACCAGAGATCAAGCGACTGAGTCGACAGAGAGATCACCTTAAAAAGTGAGTACATTTTATGAACATTCGACCAAAATCTACTTGCAATTTATATGTATAAATAAATTATGTCAGAAAGTTTTAATTGTGGAAGGACAGTTGTTTTTTTAGTTAATTAGTCTCTGTTCGTCCATCATCCACCAGCAGTCCTAAATGGCCGAGAGGTCCAAGGTCTCGAGGTCATTTACCTAGAGATAGTAGGTTTGAGTCATGCTCACTCCAAAAACTTTTATGGAAGAAACTTTGCCAGTTTCTGGCAGAAGGACGGTGGTTCTGCCCAGATTCATTCTGATGCCTTCCTCCACCAATAAAAACTAAGATCTGATTTTATTACAGTAATTGACTTTGACTGATATGCATCAAATATTTATCTCACAAATCAGGTCTCGAAAGCTTTTCATATATTACCCAGTATTCACTGTGTTATTATATAGTCTGTAGAATGAACCCAGCTCTCCCGAGGGGGTCCTTTAACTAGCAATTGTTACAAGCACACTGATTGGTCAATTGCTTCAGGGAACGTTTGAATGACGTCATAGTTTAGTAAGTGTTCACTTGCTATGAATTGTGGGACTTGCATATAATTCCCTGCTTTTTCCATTGGTGGTTAATAGACCTGATTCGGGAGATATCAGGTTCTGGGATAGACTAGTTATTATATGTTAACATGTACATGTTCCAAATTATTATTTTATTATTTCTTACCACTAAACCAGTCCTATTGTCATTTGGAACAACTGTTTGTAAAGATTGACTTGGGGGGACAACTATCTGATCAAATATTACATTGTAAGAAATTGTATGATGATAATTCCTATTGAACAGTAGCTGACCAGTCTGAAGATCAGATACACTTTGTAGATTTGTAGGCACTAACAGAGAATGGCAGCTACTATAATGAATAAAGTTCAGTTGCTCAGTACAGAAAAGGACAAGAAATGTCTTGATGATAGAATGGGTTGTATAAAATGTCATATATTTTTATGTTTGGCTATTTATCAGTTATAATTGTAAACAAATTCGTTCATCAAAAAAGAAATGTTGAGTTGCATAAAAAGGTAATAAAATGAGGAAAGTCGGTGGGTTAGGAAGTCCAATATTAATTTTAAATACAAAACTAATGTAAGAATCGCCAATATAAAAAATAAGGGTGTATAGTAATTACAAAGTCAATGCATAGGGTTATGACACTATTATTTCCACTTGCAGGTGGTTGTTGGACAAAAAGGTTGCGTCGTCGGAGCTTGACAGTATCCTGGAAGAGAAGGACAATGATATTCAGTCGTACGAGGTACAGACGGTGTCGCCGCATCATGATGAGTGCACGTGGCTCATCAACTGTGACCGTCGAGATGCTGAGATGATGCTTCATAATCAGCGTGATGGCACGTTTCTCATACGGCCAAAACACGAGGAAGGAGATGTTTACGTACTGTCTATCATGTAAGTTGAGAATTTAATTTTATCATCATTTCAATAAATGTCAGATTTCAGGTAACTCTGTTTTAAGAATCATCAGTTTGTATTTATGCAGCAATGTACACATTTACTGTCTTTTAAACATGGAGTTAAAGATCAGAATTGTTCACATTTATATCTGTTTGATTGCTCTACTTTAGAGAAATACAAGTAGTCAAACAGATGAAACAAATATTAAATTGTCCATCATACAGAGTTGCGATTTAACTGTTGTCCCATTTTTGCTATTAACAGAAACACCTTCAGTCAATAACTTCCTACATTTATATATATATATATTATATTTTTATTTTGCAGGTATCAAGGAAATATCGGTCACTGTAAAATTCTGCACAAAAAGACTGGTTATGGTTTTGCAGAGCCATTTTTCAAACATGCATCTCTGATGCAGTTAGTGCTGCATTACCAGCAGGAATCACTAAAGGACCATAATCCAACACTTGATATCCGGTTAATGTATCCGGTGAAGGGCCATGAAATGGTATACACCCGGGAGCCAGTATACCTACACATGAACCAGAACTATTGATGGGCAGCGACTGATGGATAGAAATTTTTCTCCACCAAACCTCTTATATTGCATTGTTACAGTTATGATTCGGGAATCGTGCCAAAAATAAACACTTCTTGTTGGTGATCGTTGTTGTTAGAAAGAGTTGCGATTGTGATATCACGTGTGTACAATGCTGCGTGACATTTTGCGCCAAGTATTTTGTGATAGCATCGTAACCAGTTCAGAAGATTTCTTCCTTAGTGACAGTAAGGCAAATGACTGCTTGTAATTGTTAATCTTTGACATTAGATAGTCAAGACATTAGATAGTCACCAAGGGCAATAACTCTTAAGTGAGTCAGAGACAGAGGAGGATAACTGTTTTGTCATAGTCTGCACCAGCAGATTATGGTAACTGTTTGTTGTTTTTTGACTCAGAGAGTCACCAAGGGCAGTAACTGTATATGGATTTTACTTGTTAGCCAAAGGCAAAGGAAAGAATGGAATTGTATTTGTATGAAACAAATGTTTTTGTGATGTTTTGGTAGAACGATTTCCAGTTGTTGCACAGGTATAGGTATCCTAATTCTCAATGCAATATATTCGCTTTATTTTTTGGAAAATCTTGCGTAGATAATACTGGTCTGGACTTCGAAAACTTTGCAGCCAAAATTGTAAATGTTGTATAAATGCTATTTATTGATTTTTATACAGTAATATATTATAAATACTATAAAAAAACAACAACACGAGCAACCACGCTTTTGATATATCATGAGTTTCTCTACAAATTTATCAAAAGAAAAGTTGATATTTGAGAAAAACAGGATATATAGTTTGTATCAACTTTCTTGTATAGGACCAATCATTAATCACTTTCAAAATATGCAAAATTTCAAGTTAAAAAAATTGCCCAATCTTATGAAATATACAATTTAGCTGTGGAGCATGCTTTGTTTTTTTTGTTTTTTTCTGTTTTTTCATTTTCTAAATAGAAAAGTTTGCAGAAATACGTATTCAAGGTAATAATAGATGTTGAAAAGTTATGTTATGGAATGATAGATGTAATTGTAGTTGTACGGTAAGTGCTGCATTTGAGACAAGTGCTTCGAGATTAAAGACCAATTGTCAAGATCAAATTTTGGTATTTAAAACAACACCATATACTTATTTAATATTTGTGTTTCACATTGTTGTCTACATTTAATGTAGATTTACATTGTAGTAAGTGTAAATGTTGGGGGGAAACTGGACATGTCCATCTAGAAAATTAGTGACATTCAATACAAAAAAGATACTGTACAATTAGATATTTATTTAGTTTGAAATTATATATGCACACAGGTAAATAATGACCTGTATTTTGACCTGCTGAAGAACTATGACATACTTATCTGTCCTTGTTTTTCAACTATTCCATTATTTTTTATAAGAGGTGATAAGAAAAATTTACTGACGAAGTCAAACAATGTGCTGCGACCTGACTGCGAGATAACCAACTGACAGCAGATTTGGTTTATTGGCACTGCTACAAAATGTAATGGTGACTTGGAAGTTCAAGGACACAACAGTTGAGCTTTGATTGAAAGTTGGCCTTAGATGTAGACATATATGATTTATTGAAACTGTATCAACTTCAAACAGAATCCGTTCTCTCAAATTTGCGATAGTAATTTGTACTCTATATCTGATACTTCAGTAACATTGATCAAAGTACATGTTTATCCCTTACTGATGTATAAATATTTATAAAGACTTCAATTTTGTGTGGTTATATAATATGTAATGTGTTCAAGTGAACCTTTACAGAAATTGAGATTTTTTTTGTTGAGTAAAATCTCAGCTTATGATGTTGTGGCTCTCAGCTATTGTCTTAATTAAATAACTCATGGTCTTATTAATTAAATAAATGCTTACACAGATCTCTGCTGTTTCAAAGAACTTTTTAATTCAAATAAGATTAATAAAACCTCTTCAAACACAAAACGCTTGCATTTAAACATGTTTAAATATCAAAAGTCCATGGACGTGATACATGATTGACAGCTCAAGTTCATTCAATTTCCCGCAAATTTATCTGCAATGTCACGCGCTGATAACGTGTCGGAGTCGCTTAATATGGAAGCATTAGAAGATTAAAATGTTTGTTAATGTCAAATTACTTGTCAAACTCATTATATTGTTTAGAAATCATATTGATATCTTGGTGGTTGAAGTCATATATACACAGTTAATAAACACGGTATATCATCTCCGCTACTTGTTGGAAACAAGTTAAAATTTATCAGTCTTGTGTTCATTTTTGATAGGGATCAGTCAGTAGTATACATTGAGAGGAAGAAGTTATAATTATTTCTCCCATGATGGCATTGTTAAATATAGCTTGTGTTGAAATATATGTTGTTGCTATGATACATTGTTCTGTTGTCAAGGTGATATATGCTGTGTTACAGCTTTCTTGTTACATTATGTATGCAGGTTATACTGTGAGAATGTGGTCATGTGCTAAAAAAAAACATCCAATGAAAACCAAGGACATAGCAAGTTCTAGTTAAAAATATGTGTAAATGTGAATAGAAAAAAACGTAACTTCCTTAGGGGAGAAATTGTCTCTGAGATGTATTACAAGAATGTAGAAATGTTCACCAGTCCTCTATGACATGTTTTTTCATTAACAGAAGTTTAGATGCCTTAATAGTCACATGGTGCAATTCTAATAGTGACAATACAAAGATGGAAAATCTGTGCCAAATAAATAAACTTACATTTCTTTTAAAATATACACAATTCTTGAACTTAACCGTTGAACCCATTTAATGTCAACTGCCTGTGATTGAGAGTTGTCACTATCAGACTTGTCGTCCCCGAGATGACATGAGATGTTAAACCGTGATAGATAGAGTTGGAGTGTGATGAACAATCCATGTAATTATACGTTTTACAAGTTGCATGTTTAATGACAGCCGAGGGGTGATTAATTCTACAAAATGTAGACTAGATGATTGAGTCGTTTAAAAATCGGTTATATGTGCTAATTAGTGAACAAATGAAAGAAATGTTGAAACTGTCTTGATTTAATGAGAAGTGAACTTGCTAGTATATATTTACATATGACATGCATGGTGCAGTTAGTATTATGTTCTGGATATCCATTTTTTTTTTGTTTACAAACATGGGTGGCCATGTTTGCAATATCGGACAGAAATGTGTTGTTATAATATTTTGTTTCCATCATTTTGTACAAGTAATTTTATTTTATATCAGTAAATGATGAAAAAAAAAGCAATTTTTAGAGCACTTCATAATTTCATTACCGCGTGTTGAAGTAGTACAATTTACAGACAGATTACATATTTCCAATCTAATAATCTTGTTGGTAAAGAATGCTATTGATAGTGATTTTGTTTCTAAATTATATGCTGCATTCCTCGATTCGTTTAAGAACTAAATTATATAAGTGCTAGAAGCTTTATGATTGTAAACAGCTTGTAGAATTAACTAATCTTTGCTATGAAAAAGCCTACAAAAATATTATACTTTGCTTCAAACTTGATTGGATTTAAATTGACATAAATCAACACCTTATTTGTTGCATTGAAATAAATATAAATTATTTAAATTTTAAAACTTAGTTCACTTTAATAAAGTTCATTTAGGCCAACATTTAAATAATGTTTGTTTGCTTTTTCAAATAATTTTTTCAAAAATCATCCAAAATCTGCAAAAAAAAGATTTTGGGTAGGCAGGTTTGTTCTATAAGTAGATAGGGAGAGCAAACAAACAAACATTTTGGTCTTTATTCATTCATTTGATACAAAAGTTTAAAAGAATGATTGTTAGACGAGGAAAGAGGTTCAGCAGACTGATTTGTGTTTGAAAGGGGGGTGGGGGTGGGGATCACTGTATAAATGGCTATATGTGTTAGCAGCATTACTATCTATGTACATGACTCATTTTACAACACGTGCATTATTGCATATTGTACATGCCTGGTTATGTTGTGTACTTCCAAGTTATATATACTGATGTTACTAACTGTAGAGAAACTCAATATTCTTTGGTCCAGAGTCGAGAACCTTCGAGTTAAAAAACTGCGATCTTGTGACTCGAAATACCAAAATATTAAATATTTGCTTCAGATATTAAACAAGGCTAGAGAATACTTTTTATAAAAAAATACTTCAACAGTCACATTTATGACTAATAGTTTTCATTTGAGTGGTGGAAAATGTTTTTTAAACCACCCTGGAATAATAATATTCATATTAAGTTTTTAGCTGTTCAATTTTTTTTTGTCATCAGTTAGGTATAGTATCTTGTTCAGCGATAAAATTTTGTCTCAAGGTATGGCAGTAAATTGGTCTGTATGCATATTTTCTAGATTTGATGATTGTTTTGGTCTATATTGGTCATGTTGGCTCATTATTGACTTGTTTATACACAAACATAGGTTAGGCATGGTAATACCATTATTTGTATATTTGACATCATCTGTCATCTTTGTTGAATATTAAACCTACTGTCAGTGCTCCAGAAAAGGCAAATTTATCAATTTGTATCAACTTTCAACTTCAGTTAAAATAAATACTTTTATGATGTTTAATGAAATGAAGCGAAAAATGTCAACTGATGTTTCTAAAATTGATAACAAATATTTAGGATTCCCTATTTGTTTACTGGCTAAACAACGAAGGAATGTTTGATTAAAGATAAAACATGTGTATGTTATTTTACGTAAAGCAGTGTGGGTACACTAGATATATAACCATAATTTTTGGAGCACTGTTAAGTCTTATGAATGAAAACTACGGTAAAAATATTAAAAACGTATAAAATAAATGATTGTCTCTTGTTTTCCTTCTTTTTCCAAAACCCATGTGGCCTATTAAAATGAAAATTATAACAATGTGTGACATCCACTTCAACACTTACTGGTACTGGGTTGTATGGGCAACAGCAAACAAGTTATTATAACCCAATTTGTAACAACTTTTTTGACCTTGCGACGAATGTTGTACCAGAAAAAAGAGATAAGTGGTTCAGTGGTAGAGCACCAAACCCATGATCAGATTTGCAAGTCAACATGTGGATTCGACCACCATAAACCCATGTGGTTCCGGCTAAGAATAGAATCGCTGTTGATCTCTGAATGGAAGGTGTGTTCACCTTCTCATGTTCATTATTGTGATTAAATTACCAACCCCAGTGTGGTTCCAGGGAGTCATATGAGTGATGGCAAGAATAGGATCACTGTCGCTCATGCATGTCGAAAGAAGTGGCAATTCGAGTAATACGACAGAATTTGCTGATACTTTGCCATTCTGCAAGTATCCGTATTTTAGGTTCATTCTGCACATTCATTTTTTGATGTTTTAGTTTGTTCAACCCACCTTGATTCTTCAAAAAACATGGTGGCCAGGGGGTGGGGTAAGTTAACTATATAAGTTATAATAAAAACTTAAACAATCTTCTTGACAAAAACTACTGGCTCAATTTTAAAATAATTTCACAGAAATGGTCCTTGGGTGACCCTCTGCCAAGTTTGTTCAAGCCATATTGATTTGTCAAAAAACATGGCAGCCAGGGGGTGGGGTAAGTTTACTATATAAGCTATAGTATAAACTTAAAAAATCTTGTCAGAAACTTCTAGCTCGATTTTAAAATCATTTTACAGAAATGATCCTTGGGTGACCCTCCACCAAGTTTGTTCAACCCACCTTGATTTTTCAAAAAACATGGTGGCCAGGGGGTGGGGTAAGTTAACTATAAAAGCTATAATAAAAACTTAAACAATCTTCTTGACAAAAACTACTGGCTCAATTTTAAAATAATTTTACAGAAATGGTCCTTGGGTGACCCTCTACAAAGTTTGTTCAAGTCATCTTGATTCATCAAAAAACATGGTTGCCAGGGGGTGGGGTTAGTTTTCTATATAAGCTATAGTAAAAACTTAAAAAATTTTCTTGTCAGAAACTACTGGCTCGATTTAAAAATAATTTCACAGAAATGGTCCTTGGGTGACCCTCTACCAAGTTTGTTCAAGCCATCTTGATTTGTCAAAAAACATGGCCGCCAGGGAACAGGGCAAGTTTAATTAGTAAAAACTTAAATCTTCTTGTCATAAACTACTAGCTCGATTTTAAAATAATTTCACAGAAATGTTCGTTGGAGGACCCTTCACCAAGTTTGTTCAAACCATAGTGATTCATAAAAAAACATGGCGGTCAGGAGATGGGGTTAGTTTACTATAGAAGCTATAGTTAAAACTTCAAAAGCCTTCTTGTCAGAATCTACTGACCTGATTTCAATGTTATTTCACTGACATTTACCATGGGTGAACCTCTACCAAGTTTTCTACGAATCTGTTACATCTTCACAACAAATCAAAATTCTTGCCCATCTTGTTTTTCTGGAATTTTAAGTGTACATGTATTATATAATCTACTTAAGTTGGGTGACTCAAGGTCAGTCAGGTGAGCCATATAGGGCTATCTTGGCCCTCTTGTTTTTTATTTGTATGTTAATTTAATGTTTTTTTACATGCAGAGTGAACCTTGAATCTTCCTTCCTGTTGGCGTCAAATAACCTATAATGTGTTTGTTCGCCAGTAAACCCCATTCACTCATTCGGTCACCATACTTTGAATTAAATTATACTAATACGCATCACTGACATGTTCAGCTGACAATTTGTAATCTTACAATAAAATTTACATTGGTAGGATAGATACATTTATATTTATATATAACGCGAGTTAATGGAAGGACTAAAACACAAACTATGTATATTTGGAAGTCATTACAAAATGCTTCACTCTGCCATGTTCAGCTGATGCAATTTGTAATAATTTTTGTCTCACTTTCTTGCATTGAGCTCTATTTCTCAGAAACTGTTTCACCTAGAGTCACCAAATATGGTCCATTGTCGCTCTATAGGTAGTATTTCTAAAAACATGCAGCATTTTGTTTTGTGACCTTGACCTCTACAGATGAATAACTTGGTCTACACACTATTGAGTTTTTGTGTTTGGCTCTGTTTCTCAAAAACTATTTGGTCGGGAGCCACCAAATGCATTATGGATATAAAACCATGCATTAGTTTGTTTCTCAGAAACTGTTTGGCCTACAGTCAATAATCATTGACCTTGACCTCGGATGAATAGTTTGACCTACATAATGTTTAGTTTATGTGTTAAGCTCCATTTCTCAAAATCTGCCTTGCTTAATGTCACCAAATGGTTCACAGATATGTTATGGGTAATTACTCAAAACCTTGCAGAATTACCTTGTCCCCATAAGATTGACTAAGTTGGCCTACAAAATGTTATGTCTTCTTTTTTACCTTTGTTTCTCAGAATCTGTGCAGCTTGGAGTTCCCACATTTGGTCTGTTTTTGTTCTATGGGTAGTACTACTCATAAAAATGCAGACTTTCTTAAGATGACATTGACCTCTAAAAAAAACACAAAAAAAACTTAACCATCAATGTGTTGTGTTTTTTTATGATTGGCTCCATTTTATTTGGCCCAGAACCACCAAACATTTATGGATATTTTTTTATGATGGACTTCTTCAAACATCTAACTGTGAAATTTTGAAGATAATTACAAAATGCAGTTGGTTGTAAAAAAATTTGGTCCAATCTGTGTTGCAGCCAAATTCATTTTTTATAATGCAAGGGAAATAACTAATTTTCATATAAAACAACAATCCAAACTGATTTGTTCCCTTTGTAATACAAGTCTAGTATATCACTAAACATTTCAACTTAAAATTTTCCCCAATTCAAATTTTTAAAATATTATTAATTTATTTACATTGATTATTTTACATTTTGTCCTTTGTCAATGAGTAAAGATTTGTTTTGACTTCAATTCTGGTTGGTAATTAAAAATATACCAGTAGAGAGTTCAAGTAATTATTTATAGAAATTGATATATACATGTATATACATGTAAGTTCAGGTTGTTTTTTGTTTGTTTTTTTAATTGGGTTTAATGCCATTTTCAACACATTTCAGGTTATATATGGCATATCCAGTTTTACTAGTGGATGAAGACCTCAGGCTGTCAGACTGAGTAGAACCACCGTTCTTCAGCAAGTAACTGGAAACTATCTGACATAAAGTTTTTGTAGCGAGCGCGACTTTAACTTACAACCTTAGCAGCGAGAGGTGAGAGATCTTAAGGTTAATCTCAACTTGAGATGTTAGTGAAACAGGTCCCAGAACAGGTATTTAATATCCGCATGGAATTTCATAGGTGAATTTGAAATATGTATATCTCTTGCCTTATTAGTGCAGATCTGCTGAAGGTTGAAGTCACATTGACATTCCCACTGCAATAGATTTACTGCATTTCCTTTTACCAATGAAAAACACTTGCAGTTGGGCGGAGCTAAAAGGACCAGTTTGCATTTCATTGGTTGCACGATTTTGTTTAGCCATAAGTTGTCCTACAATGCGTTCACTTATTCAGTATGTTGACAATGTCATCTTACATTCATGACATTGACATTACTACTGTTTAATGCGTATAATTTGCTTTTTAAATATCAAAATTACAAAAATAACCTTATAGTTTTATCTAAAATAGCTGGAGAATATAACGTAAATATAACGATTAAAAGCTGAATTTTGAGTTTTCATTTGGTGACAAAAAACATGAGGCTAGTTTAATGTTGCCAAGAAGCCCTTTGGGCTTTACGAACATTAAACTGGCCTAATGTCTTCATCACCCGATGAAAACAAAAAACTCAGCTTTTATTCTTAAATAATGTGTTCCTGAGGTCTACCTTCACCAATGTAACTGAATGCTATAATCTGTAATACCTTAAAAATGGTAGTAAAACTCATTCTTTATAGGCAGGAGTGAGCCTGGAATCATTATCCTTGCTGGTGAAGTATACCAAGTGTTAACTGTCATCTTATTACTTTATTTCTTTAGGAATTTTTTTCTGGTTGCCTTCTTCAAATTG
Source organism: Panopea generosa (assembly GCA_029582155.1). Taxonomy (NCBI): domain Eukaryota; kingdom Metazoa; phylum Mollusca; class Bivalvia; order Adapedonta; family Hiatellidae; genus Panopea; species Panopea generosa. The sequence continues at coordinate 48,836,921 of CM055901.1, forward strand.
CACCACTTGATTTTCTTCATATGTTTTGTTATTAAGCACAAATAGTTGTTTGAAGTTGTTTTCTGGTCTTTTGATCTAAGTTGCCCGGAACTAATGCGAAATTAATGACATGAGCCATCATACTTTTTGTAATTGATCGTCATAATTGTAATTATGTTCTACAAAAACAGAGCTGATATAAATGTATGGAGGACATACAGGTAGTGGCATGTTCAGTCATTCTGTTACATGCTTGATAAAGCAAAGAAAGGAGTTTTTTGTCTTGCTTATTAATCATGAAGCTGGGCCCAGTTAGTTCAATCAGTTGCACATCTGACTATCAATCCAGAGGTCGTGAATTGAGTCCCCACCCGGTCACAGTCTCCATATTTATTGATATATGACATTGTGTCTTATTGACTGAATCAAGTGATAAAGATGTCAGTTACTTAAAGAAATGGTTTGTGCTCGAGAACTGATTAAGTTTCCAGGATCCCATGAAAGAGATTGAGATTAAATGATCGTCTGTCAGAATTTGATGGCATAAAAAATGATGCTAAATATTCAAACAAACAAACAAACAATTAATTTTCAAAAAAAGAGTAACAGCACGGAGATGCAGCTTAACAAAGCAGATAGGTAGCATAAAAGTAACAGTATAGAGAAATAGCTTAACACAGTGTGAAAGTATAGAGATATAGCTTACCACAGTGTAACAGTACAGAGAAATAGCTTAACACAGTGAAACAGTACAGAGAAATAGCTTAACTCCGTGTAAAAGAATAAAGAAATAGCTTAACACAGTATAACAGTATAGTTAAATAGCTTTACACAATGTAACAGTATAGTGAAATAGCTTAACACAGTGTAACAGTACAGAGAAATAGCTTAACACAATGTAACAGTACAAAGAAATAGATTACCACAGTGTAACAGCACAGAGAAATAGCTTAACACAGTGTAACAGTATAGTGAAATAGCTAAACACTGTGTAACAGTACAGATAAATAGAATACCACAGTGTAACAGTACAGAGAAATAGCTTAACACAGTGTAACAGTAGAGTGAAATAGTTTAACACTGTGTTACAGTATAGAGATATAGCTCAACACAGTGTAACAGTATAGTGAAATAGTTTAACATTGTGTAACAGTATAGAGAAATAGCTTAACACAGTGTAACAGTATAGTGAAATAGCTCAACACCGTGTAACAGTATAGTGAACTAGCTTAACACAGTGTAACAGTATAGAGAAATAGCTTAACACAGTGAAACAGTATAGAGAAATAGCTTAACACAGTGTAACAGAATAGAAATATAGCTTAACACTATGTAACAGTACAGAGAATTAGCTTACCACAGTGTAACAGTTTAGAGAAATAGATTTACACAGTACAACGGTACAGACAAATAGCTTAACACCATGTAACAGTACAGAGAAAAAGCTCAACCAGTGTTACTGTACAGATAAATAGCTCAACACAGTGTAACGGTACATAGAAATAGCTAAACATGGTGAAACAGTATAATGAAATAGCTTAACACATTGTAACAGTATAGTGAAATAGATTACCACAGTGAAACAGTACAGAGAAATAGCTAAACGCAGTGTAACAGTATAGTGAAATAGCTCAACACAGTGTAACAGCTTAATTCAGAGAAATAGAGTGTCGAGAAACAGCTTAGTGCAGAGAGTAAGAGTGTTGAGAAACAGCTTATTGCAGAGAGTAAGAGTTTCAAGAAACAGCTTAGTGCAGAGAGTTAGAGTGTCAAGAAACAGCTTAGTGCAGAGAGTAAGAGTGTTGAAAAAAAGCTTATTGCAGAGAGTAAGAGTGTCGAAGAAACAGCTTAGTGCAAAGAGTAAGAGTGTCGAGAAACAGCTTACGACAGAGAGTAAAAGTGTTAAGAAACATCTTAGTGCAGAGAGTAAGAGTGTCATGAAACAGCTTAGTGCAGAGAGTAAGAGTGTTGAGAAACAGCTTAGCGCAGAGAGTAAGAGTGTTGAGAAACAGCTTAGTGCAGATAATAAGAGTGTTGAGAAACAGCTTAGTGCAGAGAGTTAGTGTTGAGAAACAGCTAAGTGCAGAGAGTAAGAGTGTTGAGAAACAGTTTGTTGCAGAGAGTAAGATCGTCGAGAAATAGCTTAGTGCAAAGAATAAGAGTGTTGAGAAACAGCTTAGTGCAGAGAGTAAGAGTGTTGAATAACAGCTTATTGCAGAGAATAAGAGTGTTAAGAAACAGCTTTAGGCAGAGAGTAAGAGTGTGGAGAATCAGCTTGGTGCAGAGAGTAAGGGTGTCAAGAAATAGCTAAGGGTCGAGAGTAAGAGTGTTGCAAAACAGCTTAATGCAGAGAGTAAGAGTGTCAAGAAACAGCTTAGCGTAGAGTGTCGAGAAACAGCTTGGCGCGATGGAAAAGCTGTATAGAAACAGCGTATCACAGAAAGTAAGAGTGTTGTGAAACAGCTTAGTGCAGAGAGTAAAAGTGTTGAGAAACAGCCTAGCACCGAGAGCAAGAGTGTCCAAAAACAGCTTAGCAGATAAATAAATGAAGTTTTACAATATTTGGTAATCCTAACTAGCTATTATAGCATATCCAGTTTTATTGATGGAGGAAAACCCGAGTAGAGCCTCTGTCCTTGAACCCATGACCTAGACAATGAGGGGTAAGTAGTTGTATCACAACAGTGCTTTAGACTACTTGGTCACACTTAGCAAATGAAAAACAATGTCAAGAAACAGTTGAGCAGGTAACAGTGTAGATACACAGCTTAGCAAATGAGTAACAGTGTAGAGGCAGAGCTTAGCAGCTGAGTAATATTGTAGATGCACAGCTTAACAGGTGAGTAACAGTGTAGAGGCACAACTTAGAAGGTGAATAACAATGTAGAGGTAAGCTTAGCAGATGAGTAACTGTGTAGAGGCACAGATTAACAGGTGAGTAACAGTGTAGAGGCACAGATTAACAGGTTACAGAGTAGAGGCAAACTTAGCAGATGAGTAACAGTGTAGAGGCACAGCTTAGCAGATAAGTAATAGTATAGAGGCACAGCTTAACAGGTGAGTAATAGTTTAGAGGCACAGCTTAACAGGTGAGTAACAGAGTAGAGGCACAGCTTAACAGGTGAGTAACAGAGTAGAGGCATAGCTTAGCAGGTGAATAACTGTGTAGAGGCACAGCTTAGCAGATGAGTAATAGTGTAGATGCACAGCTTCGAAAGTGAGTAACAGTGTAGCTGTACAGCTTAGCAGGTGAGTAACAGTGTAAAGGCACATCTTAGGACATAAGTAATAGTGTAGAGGTACAGCTTAGCAGGTGAGTAACAGTGTAGATGCACAGCTTAGCAGATGAGTAATAGTGTAGAGACACAGCTTAACAGGTGAGTAAAAGTGTAGATACACAGCATAGCAGATGAGTAACAGTGTAGATGCACAGTTTAGCAGATGAGTAACAGTGTAGATGCACAGCTTAACAGGTCAGTAACAGTGTTGAGGCACAGCTTAACAGGTCAGTAACAGTGTAGAGGCACAGTTTAACAGGTCAGTAACAGTGTAGAGGCACAGCTTAACAGATGAGTGATAGTGCAGAGGCACAGCTAAGCACCTTGTTCATATAAGAGGAGTTCTCTTACTTTCACTTTCCATGGCTGAGATAGGAGCTGTCTCGATGACATTTACCATTGTTTTCACAGAGGTCCGTTGTCTGATCCCAGCTCAATTAAAAAAAAAATTGATGAGAAAGTTCACCAGATATTTGCTATTCAGATACATGTTCACGAGTCCCGAGGTTTCCCCCCACCAATAAAACTGGTTGTTGTATACAACCTGTTACATTTTGAAACTGGTGTAAAACTCATTTATTTATATTATGTCCACCATTGATTTATAAACTAAAGTCTTCATAAACTTTTTACAGTGTAATATTAATTAGGCCAGTCAATGTTTATAGAATGGAATTTATATAAAGATATCAAAAACTGTTATCAATTGTATAAAACATATTTTATTGCTCATATAATTACATGATGGTAATAACAACAGCATTAAAATGATTGGAATATGAAAGGCTACCTTTTACTGTTCCATCTGTTATCAATGGTCTCAATTCCCTCTGTGGTTGCTATCAAACATGACCTCACATGAAAGAGAAAGATTAATGCCAGTCAACTTCATAGTTATTATATCATGTGTTTGCGCTTGCGTAATCTTTTCAGTTCAATTTTCTAAGGAAAGTGGAGTAAAGTGTTTTGAATGCTCACATCTAAGAAAATACTATTGGGGTTAATTGAAAATAAAGGTGTGTCCAGCATCAAAGGGAGGCAAATACCATAAACTTTGTTATAATTGTGTCCCTTACAATAGGTTAAAGTTTTATGGCATCTTATTATCTCAGTTACCACCAGACAAACAGTATATAAAATATGCTTCATATTGTTATTGCTTTTATTGTTTTGAGAATTTCCAAAACTCAAGACACTCTGACAGCATTTTTTCTCTATAAAGAGAAATCTGTGCTATTCTGATAACTTTACTTTTAGTAGATCTCAGGGAAAAAATGCAGTCAACTACAATTGTTTGTATATAATATATTATATATGTGCATACTTGGCATCTAGCTAACATTTTTAAAAGTGATGTGTTATTTACATTACCAAAATTGTAACAGAATTACCATTATAACCTAATAAACCACCAATCCATTTTCAGATTGTGATAAAAACACAAATAGTTAGCATTTGTTGATATAGTGTCTTCCTCAATGATACCCAATGTAGATGTTGAAGAGGATCAAAACCACCACCCTCCACTCCTGGGTCCGATGTTAAAACCATGGTTATTTGACAATGATATACATTAAATTGCCTGTGAAGCACAGTCGAAATTTGTCAAAATGGCTAAATTTCGAAATAAATAGTGAAACAGGTGAATTTCAAGATTAGTTTTACTTATTTATTTTACTTCAATTGTGTGTAGAACCATTGCGAACCACATTTGGATAAAGTGTCATGTTCAAGAACAATACACACACTACACATAGCCGTGGTGGAGGATCCAACCAACAAACTCAAACTGGGTCCGGTGCTCTTCCATTTGCCCATGAACTGCACATGCCAAGACCTAGGCTAAGATCTTTTTCTTATTAGATATTTAAATGACAGTGCATAATGCTTGAGATTAATGTGTTTTAAACAAACACCGTTACTTTTGCAGCCAGAATGTTACCGGGTAAGCCGGAACGTAGCCGGGTTTTAGTATCGCTGGTAAGTGCTACTTCTGTGTAGTTCTTATGGTGGACCGAAAAGAATTTGGTATTCGTTTTACTATGCGCTCTTCCAAAATCGGGAAACCAATATTTATATCAATGCGCGTGTGGAAACGGAAAAAAAATATTAATTTAATTGCTGTCAAATTGATATATTTTTGAAAATATGAAATTATTCATATAATTATTTAAACCCAAACGCTTTTGAAAACAATAGTATTTTGCAATTTAAAATGTAAAAGTTATGAAAAAAGTGTCGACCTATTTATTATATGTGGATGTATATTGTTTATTACTCCTGTGTTGTTTGGTTCAAAAGTTTCTTAAATTCTGAGGTTGACAGACAATAGAATAATGAGTTCAAAGTCAAAATGAGAGTAACACAACAAGTATGTTTACTTTTTTAAACATTTTTGTGAGACTGTGCTATAATTTTAGAATATGACATTATCATTTGTTTGTTTGTATATATTCTATTTTCTTCAGCTTCTTCGTTCGAAGGCCTCTGGACCTTTGCAATCTTTGGAGTATTTGGACCTCTCAAACTTAGGAATAAGTAAGTAAAACACAACTATTCACAAATTTATGATAGAAAATATATAATTGTAAATTAATATAATAAAATCCACCATTAAAAATTCATTCGATAAAATAAGACATGATATCGTTATTGGAAATTTATTTTAATTTTATTAATTTTAATGTTATTGAAATACAACAATTCATGAATTCTTCTTTTTCATTTCTAACCAAAAGAAACATGTTCAATAGAAGTATGAATATAATTATATACTTACTGTAAGCCTTAAATACTTTCTCATCAAACCCATTGGTTGGTTGTTTCGTACCACTACAATTTCGTACTGGATGGTTTTGTACCACTTAATGGGATTTTGTACTCCTGATCATGGTATGAAAAGTTTATGCTAAGTACAAAACCTCACAATTTGGTACAAAATTGTAGTGGTACGAAATCTCTGTGTAATTCATTCCACCCCTCTGTTTGATTGCTAAAAACACTTCCATTATATAATATGTTTATTAAAACATGTACACATTTTAAAAGTCATAAAGTCATCATCATCAGGTCAAAATCTACTTGTGCTTTAGTGATTAAATTTCAGAAACAAAATTTATATGACGGTATGCAATGTATATTATACCTTGAGTTATCTAATTAAAATCAGACAAGTCCCTGCTGTGGCAATTTGGCTCCAATCTACAAGAAGTGGGAAAGTATGACCCTTTTAATTATAGGCAAGTCTCACTATCATGCATATGATGTAAAGTTCTAGAAAAATTTATACTTATTGGTAATATCACAAAGCACCTACAGGCACAGGACATAAAAATAAATCTAGACAAGAGGATAAGAAACACAACAAGAAATGTCTTCTATACAAACTAAAACAATCAACCATTGGATCATCTCATGGTCATCAGACTGGACAGAACTTTCCAACCCAGTTCCAGTTATATTCAGGGTCCATTCTCTTCTTATTTGTCATAAACGACCTTCTGGATTGAATATCAACAAATGTAAGGTTTTTTGCAGGTGACTGTGTCCTCTTCAAAAATATATATTCCCATCAGGACTGCATTGAACTAAGGCTGACTTATAAAAAGAAATTTGGGAGCAACAATGGCACATGAAGTTCAATGTATCCAAAATGAGGGCCTCTAGGAAGATTGGCTTTGTCAAATTAGTCACCCTCTATAAATAAAGAATTTACTTACTTTCCTTACTTAAATCTTCACCTACCATTACACTTTACATGATGAGTTGAACACCTGGGGGTAACAATCACTGATACATCAGACTGGATCCTACACATCCTAAATATAACCAATAACTTCTTGGCAATAAGGCAACACAATTTATTGGCTTTCTACACTAGAATCTGTCATTTGCCCACAGGGAAACCCAAGTTAAACACTTACCAGACTTTAGTTCATCGTCAACTTGAGTATGCCTTTCTTATTTGGAATCCCCACACTCAGGGTAACACACATGAAATTGAAATGGTGCACTGAACAGCAGCTAGATAGACATGTAGGAGATTGCATATGTTATAACACTACTAGTCATGTTGGGGACATGCTTGATGATTTACGATGAGCAACTTCATTGCCTGTGCTGGCCTGTCTAATAACCTCAGAAATTTATCTCCAAAAATGCTAACCTATATATGCAGTACACTCAATTTTAGGTCTTAGTTATAAGTGTGGAAAAATAATAATAGCCACAATTTGCTGCTTGTTTTATAGAAAATGTGTGATGTGTGAAAATGGAATCTTTTTTGCCGGAACATGACCCAATTATTGACAATGGATTTGCAAATGCATTAACAGTTCTTTATTTTGATTGAATAATAGTATTGATTCTGTAAACTTATCACCATTATGTTAAAAAAGGTTTAAATAACTGACCTTGACTTACCTGACAGATTTAATTCGGTTAATTCACATACTTTCAATGCTCAGTTAATTTTTTTATGTTAAGCTCAGCTTTTTCTCTATTTCTCAAAAATTTACTGTCTTCATAAACACATTCATTTCATGTTATTGAAATATATATATTATCATCTAAGTAACCAAAGTTTCCATAATGTAACTCTCTAAAACGTCTGATATAATTTTTTATGTTTAGCTTTAGTTTGAATATTTCATTTTGAAGAAAAATGTTTTTCGTAGATACTCACTGTAATAAAGTTGATTCTTTAAAGTAATCATGCTGAGTATCATTTTAAATTAAAAGTTTATATCAATGACTTTGACCTACAGTACTAAATGGACCGACTTATATTGTGTTCTGTATCAAAAACGTCATGCCTTATTCATAAATGATTCTCCCATTTTACATAATTCATCTCAATAGTGCAATAAGGTACCAATAATGTATATAAAATAACCTTTTTGCACCAATGGGGCAATATTACTGCCCCTTTTCTATTTTGTTACCAGCTCAAATCCACCAGCACCCACTCCCCAGTTCATTTAAACAACTTTTCTATTTTATGTTGTTAATATTTATAAACAAATAATGTATATTCAACCATATTACTACATTGCATCATAATTCATAATTGCATACTATTTAAATACTTTTTTTTGTTATGTAAATTTTTTTTATGGTGGATATTATAGATCTATCAAATAAATTGATGTTCTGTGATAATAATTGAGTTACACTAATCTCTGACACCTATATTAACTGTATGAACTTTTCCAGCTCACATTGAGAGGTTGAATTCTAGCCCTAAACTTCAAGCATTGAACCTACGAGGCAACTCCATCGTTGAAGTTTGTAACCTTGAGCACAATCGTCATTTATGGAAGCTAGATCTGAGTAACAATGAGGTAGGTGACATATTTTGACATTATTCATTCCATTAGTGCAAAAAGGTACCAAGTGTATATGGCATATAATAGACTGTTTTAATCTATTTCAATATACAAGACTCAAGATTTAATATATCAGAAATGCAAGGGTTATAATGATATTTTTCACTTTACAGATTTTTTTATTAAAAGAAATGTAAGTAAATTGGGGTGGGGAAATTTGTGAAGAATGATAAACCCTCATAGATGTTTTGTCACCAGAATTGGGCATGTGTCAGGTTTATTAAAGAGTAGATCCGCCATTGACATGGGATTGTATTTCAGACTTGCACATCTAATTTTGACAGGCATTATTCTCCTTCAGTAGACATAAAACTATATTTCATTTGCCATCTGCTCAGTAGCTCCAAAAACTATTTCTGATTCTTTTCGAATTTGGACATTATGTTGCTTATCACTAGACCTGGTATAGGATTGCATTTCAGCTCCGCATATAAAATTTTACATCAGCTATACTCTTATTTAGCACTTTGATATTTAAAATTTTGTTTTATTCAGCATCATCTCACTAAACTCTGACAGATTATTTTCTGTTTATACACAAGATTGCTTATCCCTACAACTTATGTTGCATATTTGCTTTAAAGAGAAGCTTTCATGATTGCAATTTATATTAATGGCTGCACAATTTTGTCAATTTGATAATCATTGCTGATCATGACGTCTAGTGGTAACTTTCTACCTGGGCTGGATGGGTTCCCTGGGCTGCAGGTTCAATTACCAGGGCTGAGTTTATAGTCTATTGAACAAGGAGCTTAGCTGGCATGTGTTTAGTACTTGCCAGGTTTAAGCAGACATCAGATTTGATGCTTAAATATCATCAAATTATAAATTTGTTCAACATTTATGTAGAATAAATAGATTATTTCAAATTAAGTAGTGACATGTGTTCCAAACACTTCCAACTGCTATTCATGCTCAGTAACTGTTCATGTTGCTGTGCTGAGCTCAGTAATATTCATGTTACTCATTAACTGTTCATGTAACTGTGCTGAGTTAAGTAACTATTCATGCTGCTCTGTAACTGTTTATGCTACTGTGCTGATCTTGTAACTATTCATGCTGCTCAGTAACTGTCAATGCTACTGTGCTGAGCTTAGTAACTATTCATGCTGCTCAGTAAATGTACATGCTTCTGTACTGATCTTAGTAACTATTCATGTTGCTCAATAACTGTTCATGCTACTGTGCTGGTCTCAGTAACTATTCATGCTGCTCAATAACTGGTCTTGCTACTGTACTGAGCTCAGTAATATTCATGCTACTCAGTAACTGGTCTTGCTACTGTGCTGAGCTCAGTAAACATGCTGCTCAGTAACTGTTTATGCTACTGTGCTGATCTCAGTAATATTTATGCTGCTCAGTAACTGTACATGCTACTGTGCTGATCTCAGTATCTATTCATGTTACTCAGTAACTGTACATGCTACTGTGCTGATCTCAGTAATATTCATGCTGCTCAGTAACTGTACATGCTACTGTGCTAAGCTCAGCAATATTCATGCTGCTCAGTAACTGTTCATGCTTCTGTGCTGAGTTAAGTTACTATTCATGCTGCTCAGTAACTATTTATGCTACTGTTCTGATCTCAGTTACTATTCATGCTGCTCAGTAATGTCAATGCTACTATGCTGAAACATTAACTATCCATGCTACTCAGAAACTATTTATGCTACTGTGATGGGCTCAGTATTATTCATACTGCTCAGTAAATGTACATGCTTCTTTACTGAGCTTAGTAACTTTTCATGTTGCTCAATAACTGTTCATGGTATTGTGCTGATCTCAGTAACTTCATGCTGCTCAGTAACTGGTCATGCTACTGTGCTAAGCTCAGTTATATTCATGCTGCTCAGTAACTGTACATGCTTCTGTGCTGAGTTAAGTAACTTTTCATGCTGCTCAGTAACTGTTCATGCTTCTATGCTGAGTTAAGTAACTATTCATGTTGCTCAGTAACTGGTTGTGCTTCTGTGCTGAGCTCAGTAATATTCTTGCTGCTCAGTGACTGTCAATGCTACTGTGCTGAACCATTAACTATCCATGCTGCTCAGAAACTATTCATGCTACTGTACTGAGCTCTGTAATAATCATGCTGCTCAGTAACTGTCCATGCCACTGTCATGGCCCTTTAAACTATTCATGCTGCTCAGTAACTGTCCATGCTACTGTGCTGGGCTCAGTAATTAGTCATGCTGCTCAGTAACTGTTCATGCTACTGTGCTGATCTCAGTTATATTCAAACAGCTCAGTAACTGTTCATGCTGCTCAGTAACTGTCCATGCTACTGTGCTGAGCTCAATCATTATTCATGCTGCCGTGTTCAGCTTCTGCCCTTGCTACTGTGCTGGGTCCATTAACTTTTCATAAGGCTCAGTAACTGTCCATGCTGCTGTGCTGGGTCCATTAAGTATTCCTTATGTTCAGCTACTGCCCTTGCTCAGCTACTGCCCTTGCTACTGTGCTGGGACCAGTAACTATTCCTATTGTTCAGCTACTGTCCTGGGTCCATTAACTTTTCATATGGCTCAGTAACTGTCCATGCTGCTGTGCTGGGTCTATTAAGTATTCCTTCTGTTCAGCTACTGCACTTGCTACTGTGCTTGGTCCAGTAAGTATTCCTATTGTTCAGCTACTGCCCTTGCTACTGTGCTGGGACCAGTAACTATTCCTATTGTTCAGACACTGCCCTTGCTACTGTACTGGGACCAGTAACTTTTCCTATTGTTCAGCTACTGCCCTTGCTACTGTGCTGGGTCCATTAACTTTTCATACGGCTCATTAACTGTCCATGCTGCTGTGATGGGCCCAGTAAGTATTCCTATTGTTCAGCCACTGCCCATGCTACTGTGCTGGGCCCAGTAAGTATTCCTACTGTTCAGCTACTGCCCTTGCTACTGTGCAGGACCCTGTAACTATTCATACTGCTCAGTGACTGTCTTTGCTGCTGTGCTGGGCCCAGTAAGTATTCCTATTGTTCAGCTACTGGCCATACTACTGTGCTAGGACCAGTAAGTATTCCTACTGTTCAGCTACTACCCATGCTACTGTGCTGGGCCCAGTTAGTATCCCCGTCTGTTCAGCTACTGCCCATGCTACTGTGCTGGGCCCAGTAAGTATTCCTACTGTTCAGCTACTGCCCTTGCTACTGTGCTGGGCCCAGTAAGTATTCCTATTATTCAGCTACTGCCAATGCTACTGTGCTGGGCCCAGTAAGTATTCCTATTGTTCAGTTACTGCCCTAACTACTGTGCTGGGACCAGTAACTATTCCTATTGTTCAGCTACTGTCCTTGCTACTGTGCTGGGACCAGTAACTATTCCTATTGTTCAGCTACTGCTAATGCTACTGTGCTAGGTCCATTTACTTTTCATATGGCCCATTAACTGTCCATGCTGCTGTGCTGGGCCCAGTAAGTATTCCTACTGTTCAGCTACTGCCCTTGCTACTGTGCTGGGCCCTGTAACTTTTCATACTGCTTAGTAACAATTCATGCTACTGAACTGGGTCCAGTAACTATTCATACTGCTCAGTAACTGTCCATGCTGCTGTGCTGGGCCCAGTAAGTATTCCTATTATTCAGCTACTGCCTATGCTACTGTGCTGGGCCCAGTAAGTATTCCTACTGTTCAGCTACTGCCCTTGCTACTGTGCTGGGCCCTGTAACTTTTCATACTGCTTAGTAACTATTCATGCTACTGAACTGGGTCCAGTAACTATTCATACTGCTCAGTAACTGTCCATGCTGCTGTGCTGGGCCCAGTAAGTATTCCTATTATTCAACTACTGCCCTTGCTACTGTGCTGGGCCCAGTAAGTATTCCTACTGTTCAGCTACTGCTCTTGCTACTGTGCTGGGCCCTGTAACTTTTCATACTGCTTAGTAACTATTCATGCTACTGAACTGGGTCCAGTAACTATTCATACTGCTCGGTAACTGTCCATGCTGCTGTGCTGGGCCCAGTAAGTATTCGTACTGTTCAGCTACTGCCCTTGCTACTGTGCTGGGACCAGTAACTATTCCTATTGTTCAGCTACTGTCCTTGCTACTGTGCTGGGCCCAGTAAGTATTCCTACTGTTTAGCTACTGCCCTTGCTACTGTGCTGGGACCAGTAACTATTCCTATTGTTCAGCTACTGTGCTGGGCCCAGTAAGTATTCCTACTGTTTAGCTACTGCCCTTGCTACTGTGCTTGGCCCTGTAACTTTTCATAATGCTCAGTAACTGTCCATGCTGCTGTGCCTAGCCCAGTAAGTATTCCTACTGTTCAGCTACTGCCCTTGTTACTGTGCTGGGCCCTGTAACTATTCATACTGCTCAGTAACTGGCCATGCTGCTGTGCTGGGCTCAGTAAGTATTCCTACTGTTCAGCTACTGCCTTTGCTACTTTGCTGGGTCCTGTAACTATTCATGCTACTGTGCTTGGCCCTGTAACTATTCATGCTGCTGGGCTGGGTCCAGTAACTATTCATGACAAAATTATATGGAAAAAAAATAACAGTATGCATGTATCAATGTTTACTTCATGGCATTTAAAATAGAGACAGTTTAAAATACTAGCAAATATTGATCATTACGACTTACTAGTTACACTGTTTTGTGCACATATTTACAAGTTTTATAACTATTCAATAGCTGACAAGTTATTTTGGCTTAAATCATAATTTATATAAACAAACACTTTCCTCTTTTTTTATTTACTTTTTCTAAATAGGCACACTAAATAATTAAATCATAAATGTGAAAGATTTCAGTAGATAGTAAACTTAATCCATTTATGGCAATAATACAAGATTGTTGTACAGCTGTGGCATGTTTTGAGAATTACCGAGGCTTATGTCCATTACTGTATTCTTCTGTTCTTAAACTGCCACAGATAATTTGCCAAAATTGGTTAAGATAAAGTCAGAAAAATATGTGTTAAAAATAAATAAGAATTTAACGTTGTATTTGCGGTATTTGAGATAAAACTGAATGTATATTAGCTAACTCATACTTGTGTTTGCCAAGTCGTGAGATCTTGACCTGTTAGTTATACAACACTTGCACTTGGACATGATTATTCTGGCTACATATACACCCTGTGTATTAATATAATAATAAATAACATGCTGTATTTCTGTATTAGAATACATCGTCTAGTGCTAGAGTGTCTGCCTCACATGCAGAAGGTTGGTTTGACCCCAGGTCGGGTCATACCAGAGACTTATACACAATCTTGAAAGAAGCTTCCTCACTTGGTGCTCACCATTTAGAGGGTAGTTCTATGTCTGGTTGACCCAGTGTCAGTATAATGTGACTGGGTGGTCACTGGGGTATCATGCCATGTTTCTGCAACATGATACTCCAGTGTGGCAGCACTTAAAATACTTCTGAAGTAGTAAACGTCATGATATGACTGAAAAAATGTTGAAAGTGATGCTAAACTCCATAAAACAACAACTCAATAGTAAAACATCTTGCTATTGTTTTTGGATCATTCTGTTATCACTTAGAAGGACCAGTAAGGTGACGTAAATGAATGAGGGTTAACAATGTAGACCATGGTTAGATTGCAAACTACTCGCAAAAGTGTGTTTGCAATGTTTGCGAATGATATCACTGGCAAGCTAGGAGATAACGGAAATATTCTTATGTTCTCTTAATCTTAGTTGTGGTCTTAAAGGGAATATATCAGGAAAAATACCCTATAAATGTCTTTAATAATTTAACCCTTTACTTCATATAGACGCCTTTGGTCACCTCTAATATAGACGTCTTTGGACAACTAAAATAGAAGGCTTTTGAATTATTGGGTGAATTATGTTTATATTAACTGACAGAGTGGAAAACAGTGCAGGAAGTGTTCAGATTGCGTGTTACGAGCAATCTGAACTCTTCCTGCACTGTTTTCAAAAGCCTTCTGTGATTGGTGCGGGAAAACGTGTATCTATGGAGTAAAGGGTTAAAGGCCAATTTTGCGCCTTCCCTTGGCTGGCTGCTTAAGACAAGTTTAACTGTACTGTATTATGTTTTTTCTTGTTTATATATTACATGAGTATTAAAGACATCAAAACATTTGTTTGGTGTTTGTACATGAAAAACTTTAATTTTTAGAAAAATGGTCACATGACTTGGCTAGACTGTTTTTACAGTTTCATCACCTGAAATCTGGGTTAACCTTTAATGAAAAAAACAACGCATTATAATAAAATGCCTTTTATCTTATTATGGGTTTAGGTTTATTATAGCATTAAAAAATGCCCTTAATATGAAACACATTTGTAAGCCAGCCAGGCAACTAACCATTATTTTAGCAATTAGCAGAGGTCATAAACAACTTTCGGTTATTTAAATTTAACCATTTGTTTTTACAATTTAATTTTATTATTTGATAGAATTCCTCTTTATATGTTTAATAACCTAACTGTGTATATCATTTAAAAAGGAACAAACTCATTGTTCATTTGTTATATTTGTAATCCATTAGTCGGGGATAATTCCATTTCGGTTTGAATTTAATGATATTTACCTAGGCTTCTCATTCAAACATTGTCTTTAGAAAACTTTATTTTATTACGTTTACTTTGGCAAATAAAGTTGTTGGGGTAAAGTTATTGTTTAAACATACCAGAATGTGTCCCAGTCTTACTGAGTGGTACAGCAATAATTAGGTATGACCGGCTAGCAAAGAAAGTGAATAATCGATGACAGATAGAATGTCCAGTTTCAGTGTAATTGTGATGCTTACAGATCATACCATCTCAGTGAGCCATCTGCCTTCAAGTTAGGTATGCACACAGCAGTTTTGTGCTAATCCTTGAATGTTTGGCTGTGGTTTAAGTCATGGCCAATATTGCCATGTGGGCTGAGGTTTCAGTCATGGCCAATATTGCAATGTGGGCTGTGGTTTCAGTTATGGCCAATATTGCCATATAGGCTGTGGTTTCAGTCATGGTCAATATTGCCATATGGGCTGTGGTTTCAGTCATGGCCAGTATTGTCATATGGGCTGTGGTTTCAGTCATGGCCAATATTGTTATAATTATGGGCTTTGGTTTCTGTCATGGCCAATATTATCATATGCGCTGTGGTTTCAGTCATGGCCAATATTGCAAAATTTGACTGGTTGTATGAAGTGTGATCCAATTTACTGAGTTTTGTCCTGCTATGTCAAGTGTAGATTCTATAAATTTTGAAATGTGACCCTGTTATTGAAATGTTGCCTGCTATATTAAAATGTGGCCCTGTTATAAAAATGTTGGTTCAGTTATTGGGATGTTGCCTGCTATGTTAAAATGTGGTCTTGTTGTTGAAATGTTGTTTTAATTATTGGTATGTTGCCTGCTATATTAAAATGTGGCCCATTTATTGAAATGTTGGTTCAGTTATTGGGATGTTGCCTGCTATATTTAAATGTGGCCCTGTTATTGAAATGTTGGTTCAATTACTGGGATGTTGCCTGCTATATTGAAATGTTGGTTCAATTACTGGGATGTTGCCTGCTTTTATATCAAAATGTGGCCCTGTTATTGAAATGTTCGTTCAATTATTTGGAGGTTGGCTGCTTTTATATCAAAATGTGGCCCTGTTATTGAAATGTTGGTTCAATTATTTGGAGGTTGGCTGCTTTTATATCAAAATGTGGCCCTGTTATTGAAATGTTGGTTCAATTATTTGGAGGTTGCCTGCTTTTATATCAAAATGTGGCCCTGTTATTGAAATGTTGGTTCAATTATTTGGAGGTTGGCTGCTTTTATATCAAAATGTGGCCCTGTTATTGAAATGTTGGTTCAATTATTTGGAGGTTGCCTGCTTTTATATCAAAATGTGGCCCTGTTATTGAAATGTTGGTTCAATTATTGGAATGTTGCCTGCTATATTAAAATGTGGCCCTGTTATTGAAATGTTGGTTCAATTATTGGAATGTTGCCTGCTATATTAAAATGTGGCCCTTTTATTGAAATGTTGGTTCAGTTATTGAAATGCTGCGTGCTATATTAAAATGTGACCAACTGCATGATGATTTGCTCATTATATTGACTTGTGGTTAGTCTGTAGTATGGACCTAGCTCTACCGATTGGGTCAGTTAACTAGCAATGTTGGGAAAGCCATAATTTGTCAGTTGCTGCAAGTGAAAGATTTGATGACGTCACAGTTTAGTTAGCATTCAATTGCTATGAATTGTGGGACAGGCATAGATTCTCCTGCTATTTCATTGGTGGTTAATAGACCTGATTTGGAAGATTACGGATTCTGGGATGGACTAATATATGTTCCTTTAGGTTTTGGGCCACTATATTGAATTATGACCCTAGATATATCTAATTTATATATAAATATTCCAACTTATTGCTGTTTTATTAAAATTAATATGATGTGCAGAAGATATGAATTGAAACTAATTCAAATATAAGCATTATTGAATCTAAGTGCCATGTTGGATATTAACTTGTCATAAATCTATGCAATGATTTTCAAACTGAGATATCAGGTTGATTCTCCTAATACTGTAATTTCTTCTTGGTCTTAGCAAGTTTACAGCTTATTGAATTTATTAAAGCCTAAGTACACTTACCACTTCTAGTTTATATGTCTGTTGGTGTTGAACAGTCAGATCAGGATAAGACAAAGTTTTAATATATATATTCAGGAGTGCTTATAGAATCAATCGATGACTTAGTATAGAAATCTTATATAAGATTTACATGATCTAGCAGTATTGAGATGTGCCAGTAAATCTCCTGAAGTATTTTTTTAAAAACAAAATGATTTTCAAGTATCAGCAGTGAAATGATAGATCAGACAGAGGGTGCTTTAGTTTAAACAAATCTTTATGTTTTTTTCTTGTTTTTTTTTTCTGTTTAAACAGAATATGTTATTACAATCTTTTTATCATAACAACTTTCAGTTTGATAAGCGTATGTTGATCATTTCATGACAGAAGCCTGTTTTAGCTATTGTGATCCCTGTTCCTCCATATGTCTGTCCGTCCGGGCAAACAAATGGGTAGTTAAGTGTCTAGGGTTTAGGGATAGTAATTTTTATGGACAGTTCAAAAGCAGTTGAAAAATAATTACGTGGCTGTTTCTAGCCACTTAAAAAACAGCATTTTAGTGGCTTTTTTTCTTTTACGTGGCTAAAATTATCTAAAATTTAGCCACACAAGTAATAAGATT
Source organism: Panopea generosa (assembly GCA_029582155.1). Classification (NCBI taxonomy): domain Eukaryota; kingdom Metazoa; phylum Mollusca; class Bivalvia; order Adapedonta; family Hiatellidae; genus Panopea; species Panopea generosa. Next base: position 48,854,721 of record CM055901.1, read on the forward strand.
GACGCAAACAAGCCACTTAAATACCCATTCGTGAGAACGTCCGTCCGTACGTCCATACACAATTACTTCAAATGACATCTCCTCTGCATATGCTCATCCTTTATCATAAACAGTTTTAATAAGCATGGCAGAATGCCTTGATTTGGAATGATTTCTTGTTTATATTTATATATCAATTATGGAACAATCTTTTAACAAACCCTACCTGAAGGATATAATGATGGAACAATTTTGTAACAAACCCTACCTGAAGGATGTAATTATTGAACAATCTTGTAACAAACCCTACCTGAAGGATGTAATTATGGAACAATCTTGTAACAAACCCTACCTGATGGATGTAATTATTGAACAATCTTGTAACAAACCCTACCTGAAGGATGTAATTATGGAACACTCTTGTAACAAACCCTGCCTGAAGGATGTAATTATTGAACAATCTTGTAACAAACCCTGCCTGATGGATGTAATTATTGAACAATCTTGTAACAAACCCTACCTGATGGATGTAATTATGGAACAATCTTGTAACAAACCCTACCTGATGGATGTAATTATGGAACAATCTTGTAACAAACCCTACCTGATGGATGTAATTATTGAACAATCTTGTAACAAACCCTACCTGATGGATGTAATTATGGAACAATCTTGTAACAAACCCTACCTGAAGGATGTAATTATGGAACAATCTTGTAACAAACCCTACCTGATGGATGTAATTATTGAACAATCTTGTAACAAACCCTACCTGAAGGATGTAATTATGGAACAATCTTGTAACAAACCCTACCTGAAGGATGTAATTATTGAACAATCTTGTAACAAACCCTACCTGAAGGATGTTATTATGGAACAATCTTGTAACAAACCCTACCTGATGGATGTAATTATTGAACAATCTTGTAACAAACCCTACCTGATGGATGTAATTATGGAACAATCTTGTAGCAAACCCTACCTGAAGGATGTAATTATTGAACAATCTTGTAACAAACCCTACCTGAAGGATGTAATTATGGAACAATCTTGTAACAAACCCTACCTGAAGGATGTCATTATTGAACAATCTTGTAATAACCCTACCTGAAGGATGTAATTATGGAACAATCTTGTAACAAACCCTACCTAAAGGATGTAATTATGGAACAATCTTGTAACAAACCCTACCTGAAGGATGTAATTATGGAAAATCTTGTAACAAACCCTACCTGAAGGATGTAATTATGGAACAATCTTGTAACAAACCCTACCTGAAGGATGTAATTATGGAACAATCTTGTAACAAACCCTACCTGAAGAATGTAATTATGGAACAATCTTGTAACAAACCCTACCTGATGGATGTAATTTTCAAATGAAGAGCTTGACATGTGATCATCAGCAGTGATGTAGGAGACAGGGCAGAGCAATCTAGACTGCAAGCAACTCACAGCCTGATCACGATCAACATTGTTTGGCTCACAGTCTGTCAGTACACACTTTTTGCAACACCCCTTTCTAAATGGTAATGAAAAGATTAAAAATAAAAGTGCAAGTTACATAATGTACTGGGCAGGTTTGTACACATTGAAAAAGATGATACACAGATCTATACAGCTTGTAGAAGTACTTCAGACAGCAAAAAGTTTTCTATTAATTACAGTGTTATAATTTTATACAAATACAGGTGTATAGTTAACATCTACCCATTTAGTGGATGGTACACACTAGTGTTTGGAGATTATAGTGGTGGTGTTGTGGGTTGTCAAACACTTATGTTTTGTAATTTACAGCGAAAAGATCTTCAGTCGAAAAAAAATTGTTCTAATTATCTGTTAGTTTTTTTGACTGTCTGCCTTTCTTTGATATATATTATATATATGTGTGTGTATTCCTTACATAAAGACTTGTTTATTAAAGATAAAACTTGTAAGAGCATTTGTCATACTTCAGCCAGATAAATCAGTGTAGTTTGAGTGCTTCTTTATTACATGTTTATCTGATATTCTGTCACAAGTCAGTTTTACTTATTGTGTGTGTTATATTTATTATTGGGTAATCGCCTTTGTTAAATAATTATAAACTTAATAGTCTTTTTATGCTCCTTCTTACCCACTCTATAACTTGTGTTTTCGTTAAAATATTGTTTTTGGGATTGATTACTTATTTGAAAAGGAATCTTGGGCCTACTTTTGAGCTAAATCAGGTGAATTTCAATGTTGCTGTTAGAATAATATAGAAATATGATTTCTGCTCAAAAACTTAAACTTTCCTTTAGATTTTTTAATGAAATTTTGAGGATTGGTTCCTGAATTGAAAGGAAGCTATGTATTGATTGCTATTGAGTTTATTGGGGTGCAGGTCAAGGTCACTGATAAAAAAACGCACCTATGGAAAGCTGGAACTACACCACAAGAGTTTGTCAGTTACTGTTTGAGTAAAATTATATATATATATGATTGGTATATAATTATACTACATGAATTCATGTTAGGCAGTAAAAATGGAATTTATTTTCCCAATTTTCCCAATACAGCACTTCTGTCTTCCCATCTGGAGGCTAGGGTCCTTTCCCTAAATTACCTGGAAAAGTCCTGATGATGTATCGTGTACAGAATTAGTTAATATGCAGAATTATTTTATACAGCTGTACATGTATTACGTTTGAGCCTAATCAAGCACTCTTTAAAGATATTTTGATGAAAATGTATTATTGGTTTGGCCTTTGTTGGTCTTAGTTTTACATGTGTATCTTTGCAAAAGTTGGTTAAGAATCAAAATAAAATGTCATGGCTCAAAAATGACCGTTCATGCATGCAATTTAAATATTAAATCTGGTTTATGAATGCGTAATTATGTTTAAAATTTCAGTTTCATGACATTTATGACAAAACTTAAATTTAAACACATAAAATCAATTTTCAATAAAATACATAACAGAGCTGTATGGAACTTGCATTTTATTGATACTTCAGCTTATTGGGTCAAGTGTCAAGTTATCCGTTCATGTTCACCCGCTAATCATAATTGAATTAATCAGTGTTGACTACATGCTTGATATTTCTTCTGTGCCGGTCTTGATTAAGGTCTGATAACTTTGTTAATGTAGATATCTGTGGTATTGTTTACCTTGTTTACATTGTTTATATGATATTGTTTACTCTAAAGATATTTGAGAAAAAAGATTACTAATCTTTATTGTAATTATAACAAAGAACTGAAAATAAATTCCAAATTGACCTTTTAAGACAAGGGTCATATTAAGAAAGCATTGTGTTGGTCTACTGAACATCGTCCAATCATATATATGTATTAGTTAATATCATATAATATATATTTGATACAGAATTCTCAAGCTAAGTGTCATATCATGTCAATAATCAGTTTTTAAGCTGTTGCTTTTTCCATCCATCTGTCTCTGCATACGTCCGTACATGTGTGGCTGTCCAAATTCATTTCTGGAACATAACTCCACAAGTAATGAAGGAAATCTTCAAGAAGAGGGTAATATGGGGCAGTGCAGAACTAAAGAACCATACCTCTGTATTGAATAATGACATAATTATCTCCCTTTTTGTTCTTTTATTTTGGTTACTTTTGGCTATTCGGAGTTCATATTTAAAAATATTGCATGAAATCCAACATGATTTGGAACATGGATAGAGGGCTATGTGTGGAAGTGCAGAGTCAAAGAATCATATCTCTACCATGAACATTGACAGAAGTACCTCCCCTTTTGTATTTCATTTTGGTTATTTTTGCTTGTCTAGAATATATTTTCAAAAGAATGGCATGGAATCCAACAAAGTTGGGAAAAAGATTGAAGGCAATGAGCCATAACTCTTTCTAGAATAATGACATAATTTTCTCTCCCATTTGTATGTTATTTTTGCTATTTTTGCTTGTCCGTTGTATATGGAGGTTAACTACTCAACCAAGCAGTTTGGGGAGCATACATTGATTATATTAATACCCTTGTTTGTCATTATTCATTATTGTGGTAAAGTCACCGACCTCTGTGCTGATCAGGGATGTCAGGAATGATGGAGCCATGCATGCCATAAGATATATAAGAAATCATACATGCAGAGTTCATAAATGCTTTCTGCAAAAATATATTTTTGAAAAATGCAGTTCTTTCAAGATTAGAAACCAGAAATTATAAAATACATATTGTTAAAATTAAGTAAGATTAAAATGCCTGAAGTCATAATATTTCTCTTAATGAATTATAACAATATTAATAACAGCAAGATATTATAAAGACACAGAAAAATTAATTTAACAAATCAATACTTTTCATTTAAAATTTCACAAAAATATAAAGACTTGTCTGTCTTTTTATTTTCAAATTTGTCTGAGGCCATACTCAACACTGTCAGAACCAACAGTTAGTGTTTAATAAGTTTCTAAATATCAAACAATAATGTTTTTGATTCTATGTAGAATTTCAGTACTTATGTATATTTCAGTACTTATGTATATTTCTGTTATTATGTATAGTTCAGTACTTATGTATACATTTTTCAGTACTTATGTATATTTCAGTATTTATGTATATTTTAGTACTTATGTTCATTTCTGTAATTATGTATATTTAGTACTTAGTATACATTTTCAATACATATGTATATTTCAGAAATGTATATTTCAGTACTTATGTATGTTTCAATACTTATGTATATGTCAGTATATATGTATATTTTAGTACTTATGTATATTTGAGTGGCAACTTATTGTTTTATCTTTCAGATTAAAGACCTTGATAGCTTGACAAAATTTGTTGCACTGGGAACATTAAATCTAGCAAATAATGACCTCTCCTGGCACGATATCAGTAAACTGCGACATTTACATGTCCTTGAACTCAGTCTCCATGGTAACACAATTCTGGAGAAAGATCCATACTGTAAGTTGTTAGCTTTTGTAAAAGCAATAGAATTTTTTGTAGAAAAAAATGGTAAAATTTGATTAAAAAATATATGTCATTTACTCACGGTGTCATATTTAAAAATGACCTTGGTTACAATTTTTGGTAGAATATATTGATAACACAAAATGTATTAAAAATCTTATGGTAAAGAAAATTTATGAAGCTAGAATAAGCATTTATAAAATTTAATTCAATTAAAGAATATAGTGCAAATCATGTATAGTAATTGATTAGATAGAATAATGCAGTGATATTAAATGAATGTTGAGATTTGCCTAAGGAACTCCTTTATGAATAAATTTTGTACATTTCAGATCGTATTCATGTCATTGACTGTTTACCAAATGTCTGGATGCTGGATGGCAGAATCGTGACTTGTCAGTAGCTCTTCATCCGTATATTATTTACAAAAATAGTTTCCGTTTGAAACTGTTTGTTTTCTTGTTTTACTATTTAAATTGAACACTTATTTTATTGTTTATGTGAGAAAGCTTGCCAGTAACTTGAGGAAGGAAGTACGTTCTACTCAGTTTCATGTATATATATCTAAGATTGTCCTCAACCAATAAAAAGAGTGGTTTCAATCCCCGATCGGGTCATACCACTTTAAATATGGTTTTAGAAGCTTCCTCGCTTGACACTCTGCATTTAAAGGAAAGTTCTAGGTCAGAACAAGTCATGTTGATGGCCAACATTTTTCTTGGAACTGTGGTGTCAGTATAATGTGACTGGGTGGGGTATCATACCATGTGTCTGCGGCATGATACTCTAGTGTGACAGCGCTCAGAATACTGTCTCAAGTAGACACCATCATGGTATGACTGAAAAATTGTTGAATGAGACGCTAAACACCACACAACAACAACAACATCAACCAATAAAACTGGCTGCTATAAATATAATGACCAATATGACATTGTAATGTGTTGTCAAACTCATTTGCCCCCCTTGATTGATTGTTATTTAATCTTTAGCAATCGAGGACTAAGAGATTATCAGTTAACTTTACCGCTCTTTCCTGGGATCCTGGAATGTTAACCAGTACTTGAGCACACCCATTGTCACAACTAACTGATAACTTTCCCCACTTGAATCAGTGGTGAGAAACAAATGATAATGATACGCAATATCAGTCATTACAGAGAATGTGGTAACCCCTTTGAAACAGCAACAAATATTGTATGCATTTCAACTTGATCGTCTGCCTTTGTATGGTCATAGACCACTCTGTAATATATAAAAAGGGATTTGATTGATCAGTAGCAAGAGGTTGCTTTTAAATTGAAATGAAAATAACAGATTGAAATCTAACTATTTTACACCCATCTTCATATTGATGTTTCATCTGATTACATATTTGTGTATTACAGCTGCAGAGAGGTTACAAGTCAAACACTTCTTTGCTGATTCAGCCTTATCAGATCACCCAATTGTAAGTAGAAACAAGGAATTATACAGAGAAAGAAATACAACTTAATGGAATTTTGTGAAACACATTCAACTATCTTGATTTCCTTTCATCTGGAATACAAATCACACTATGTAATTTTCTACTAAACAAGACCCTTCTCAGTAAATTGTGTTTAAAATTGTTAAAGTACTATTGATTACAAATTTATATACTTTAACTAAAAAAAAAACCCAGAGTGTTTACTTAAGTCTGCAGTGTTTTTAATTCAAGAGCATTTTGCATTATCAAAATATCATAAAACATTTAAAGTTAGATGCAACTTATATTTCATGTCCATGAAATCAGTTGCCCTGTGAATTTTGAATGATAAATATGCTGAATTATTAATTTTTCGTATGCTGTTTTATCAACATTTAGTCAGGGGATGTAAGTTCCCTATCCTTTTATATAAGTCCTTGGTAGAATGTAGATAATTTATTTTGTCATATCTGAAAATAACAAGGAATGACATTGTACCCAATCTTAAGATGCAAATTTAATCAAATTTATCTAAAACTATTGCAAAACCTTAAAATGGTTATTTTAATGATATTGTTTCTTCTTCTTCTTCCGGTTAAAGGTCAGGAGTCTTCTTAGACTGTAAGGTTGACCTGGTTTCTACAGCCTTTTGTTTTGTTTCCAGTTACTGCTATTTTTTTAGACCCAGAATCTTACCTCAAAGGTCAAGGTCACACTCAGTTTGTTTGATATTTCATGTCTGGTCTGTTACTTTGTTTTACAAGGAATGATTTTAAAATAGCTTGGCTCAATTGATCAACATGTCTTAAGGATGTGTCACCTACATTTACCTGTATGAATACCCAGACCATTCCATCAGATGTCAAGGTCAAGGTTACACAAAGGTCAAGGTCACACTTTTAGTTAAAAAAACGATGAAATTACTTGTCTAGTCTGTAACATCAGTCCATTACTCTTGATATTCATGGATACATTTAAATTGCTACTTATTATGAAATATATCGTTATTTTCACAGACCATTTGGGGGGCATGTGACACTTACCTGTGACATTTCTTGTTAACTTGTTTTGTTTTATTTCAAACAGTTCAAAAAATTCTCAGTAAATTCTTTTGGGTAAAAAAACGTTTCACTTTTCATCAGGACACAGTTGTTAAAGCTCTGTTAGCTTAACCACCTGTTAAATGAAATTTTGTAACTTTAATAGTTTCTATACTTAACTATTTTATGGCAATTCAAATGCATTTTAGAAACAAAATGGCATAATTTCAATAAAATAATCACATAAAATGCTGTAAATCTCAAAATATCGTGATTTGAAACTTTCACTTTACCCAATGTTAAGCTAACCAAGCTTTGAACAACTGAGCGCCAGATAACTGCAAGTGTATAATGCGTACTAGTATAACATACACAATATAATGCAATGTAAACTGTTCTTGCTCCTAGAAATATATTGTGGTATTTAAACTCGAGATGTTGTTTTACAGAGACGGAAACTGTCAAAGGAATGGTTCGTGCCATCTGCCTTAAAAAAGATAGAAGTAAATGGGGTGTATGGAGAAAAGGTATGTTAAATATACCTCAAGTAATGGCTGGCTTTTTATTTTAAACAACATCATTAGCTTGATTTGGTAATATGGCAGATAGAGTGTTGGCTGCTCATGCTAAAAACTTCATTCTTTTTTTTCCCAATCAGTGAATATTTTAACATATTTCAATGTATTGCAAGGTTGTAAGATACTAAATATAGTCATATTTTAGAATTGTAATCTAGTTTTTATACAAGACTTCAATCTTAGAATTTCTTCATGAGTTGTACATAGATTACATATAACCTAAATTAACTTTTTGATAAAAATGAAATGATGAAAATTAATAATAACGTTTGTATCCAGACACCATTATACAAATGAACTGCTAAAAAGAACATTTCTATCACATTGAAAATACATGTCTTATTACATATTGATGTATATATATATATAGGTTGTAAACAATGGTAATATAATCAATCTATGAATTAGTTAATAATTAACAAAATTTGGTATTCGTAAATGTTTGGGTATTTTGGTCTCAAAGTGTTATTCATGAAGATTTCACTTAAGATACAGTAATCTGAAGCAGGAATTAATTTTTGGCTAACTGTATATATTATTATATAACTTCCATTTTGTTTCTAGGCAACACATTTGATGATACGATTTCCAGCCAATGGACTAAGCAATATTGGTAAATAGCAAAATGGTCTTATTATAGAATATAAATGTTAACATTATGATTTTACAGAAGGCTTTTGAATATGGTTTTTATTCTTTTATAGAAAAAGTCTAAACATGACGGAAAATGGAAGCATGATTTAAGCTTCTTTTTTTTTGATGAACATTTTATGTGGAAAGGTCAGAACATATACCTGAATCCTAATGCTAAAAATGACAAGGCTTTCCATTAAAGTTTAATTTAATGTTAAAATAATTACAAATATTTATGTAACATATATTTTCCTTGCTTTGTTAGTCTTCTGTTTAAAACTGATACATTCTGACAGTTAATAGTTCTATCAAACTACTTATCACTTTAACAAAAACTAAGTATTGATCTCTTCCTCTATCTAGAGACGGACAGACGGAGACTGAAGTACCTAGCCCACAATGCCCAGGAAGACCTGATATTGGAGAGGAAGTATACTAAAAGGTGACTGTCTTGAGGCTATCATGTTTGTTATGATTGATATATTAACCTTAACTACTTACTGTCACATCAGCAATAGCTGTAACAATCAGTGTAAACCCATATCATGCTTCAGCGATAGCTGTTACAATCAGTGTAAACCCAGATCATGCTTCAGTAATAGCTGTAACAATCAGTGTTAACCTGGATCATGCTTCAGCGATAGCTGTAACAGTCAGTGTAAACCCAGATCATGCTTCAGCAATAGCTGTTACAATCAGTGTAAACCCAGATCATGCTTCAGTAATAGCTGTAACAATCAGTGTAAACCTGGATCATGCTTCAGCGATAGCTGTAACAATCAGTGTAAACCCAGATCACACTTCAGCGATAGCTGTAACAATCAGTGTAAACCCAGATCATTCTTCAGCAATAGCTGTTACAGTCATTGTAAATCCAGATCATGCTTCAGCGATAGCTGTAACAATCAGTGTAAACCCAGATCATGCTTCAGTAATAGCTGTAACAATCAGTGTAAACCCAGATCATGCTTCAGTAATAGCTGTAACAATCAGTGTAAACCTGGATCATGCTTCAGTGATAGCTGTAACAGTCATTGTAAACCCAGATCATGCTTCAGCAATAGCTGTAACAATCAGTGTAAACCTGGATCATGCTTCAGTGATAGCTGTAGCAACCAGTGTAAACCAAGATCATGCTTTAGCAATAGCTGTAGCAATCAGTGTAAACCTGGATCATGCTTCAGTAATAGCTATAGCAATCACTGTCAATACAGATCATGCTTTAGCAATAGCTGTAGCAATCACTGTCAACACAGATCATGCTTCAGCGATAGCTGTAGTAATCATTGTAAACACGGATCATGCTTCAGTGATAGCTGTAGTTATCATTGTAAACATGGATCATGCTTCAGCGATAGCTGTAGTAATCATTGTAAACACGGATCATGCTTCAGTGATAGCTGTAGTAATCATTGTAAACATGGATCATGCTTCAGTGATAGCTGTAGTTATCATTGTAAACATGGATCATGCTTCAGCGATAGCTGTAGTAATCATTGTAAACACTGATCATGCTTCAGTGATAGCTGTAGTAATCATTGTAAACACTGATCATGCTTCAGTGATAGCTGTAATAATCATTGTCAACATGGATCATGCTTCAGCAATAGCTGTAGTTATCACTGTCAACATGTATAATGCTTCAGCGACAGCTGTAGCAATCACTGTAAACACGGATCATGCTTCAGGGATAGCTGTAGTAATCATTGTAAACCTGGATAATGCTTCAGTGATAGCTGTAGTAATCATTGTAAACCTGGATCATGCTTCAGTGATAGCTGAGCATTCAGTGTAAATCTGGATCATGCTTCAGCAATAGCTGTTATAATCATTATAAACCCAGGTCATGCTTCAGCAATAGCTGCAGCTGTAACAATCAGTGTAAAACCAGATCATGCTTCAGCGATAGCTGTAACAATCAGTGTTAACCCAGATCATGCTTCAGCAATAGCTGTAACAATCAGTGTAAACCCAGATCATGCTTCAGTGACAGCTGTAGCAATTGTTGTAAACCAATGTCATGCTTCAGCGATAGCTGCAGCTGTAACAATCAGTGTAAAACCAGATCATGCTTCAGCGATAGCTGTAACAATCAGTGTTAACCCAGATCATGCTTCAGCAATAGCTGTAACAATCAGTGTAAAGCCAGATCATGCTTCAGTGACAGCTGTAGCAATTGTTGTAAACCAATGTCATGCTTCAGCGATAGCTGCAGCTGTAACAATCAGTGTAAAACCAGATCATGCTTCAGCGATAGCTGTAACAATCAGTGTTAACCCAGATCATGCTTCAGCAATAGCTGTAACAATCAGTGTAAACCCAGATCATGCTTCAGTGACAGCTGTAGCAATTGTTGTAAACCAATGTCATGCTTCAGCGATAGCTGCAGCTGTAACAATAATTGTAAACCCAGATCAGGCTTCAGCGATAACTGTAACAATCAGTGTTAACCCTGATCATGCTTCAGGAATAGCTGTAACAATCAGTGTAAACCCGGATCATACTTCAGCGACAGCTGCAGCAATTGTTGCAAACCAATGTCATACTTCAGCGATAGCTGCAGCTGTAACAATCAGTGTAAACCCAGATCATGCTTCAAGTAACTGGCAGTTTTGTGCTGAGTATATATATCTTAAAATGTCATTTTAAAGCATAAAATTTATTCATTATTGAAATTAAGTTTATTAAAAAAAAATATATGCTTTTCCATAATAGATCTTTGTTACAGACATTTAACATATGTTTAGTCCCAAGGTTTGTAATCCTGTTGCTATTATCTGTGAAAATCACATAGATACTGTCAATACTGAAACTACCCTACCAGGGTTATCCAGGAATGTCCTGTCAATACTTCACAATTTAGAAAACAAACAAACAAAAATCAATGTATCAATTCAGATTTATCAGTGGTAGTGCAGTGGTTAGAGTATTGGGTGCTCATGCCAGATGTCATGGGTTCGATCCTAAGCTGGACTCTGTACTTGTTCTACCCAGGAAATGGACACAATTCATATAAGCTCTGAGCTTTCTTCTCTGTTGAACTTAAATAAATTAGTAGAATCTTAGTCACTTAATAAATGAATTTTCAAAAGTAAATGAAATTGAGTGACGTTGTTGAGAAATCATAATTGATGTACTTAGTATTTTATCATTAATGAAATGGGGGTCACCAGGGGTCATCATTGAGATACCCATCACCAATTAGACTATGTATGCACATCTTAATCATTTTTTAATAACATCTTAGCAACAAGTCTGATTAATGTTTCATGCTGGGCCTGGTTAGCTCAGTTAGTAGCTTGTTACCTCCCACATCAAAATCACAACAGCTTCATTTGCTCAATCTAAATAGGTGTTTATGCTGGCAGCTAGATTTACATTACAAGAGAGTTTTAAAGTGTTTTAACAAGTGATTTAAATTCAAATTTCAGAGATTATCAAGTGTTAAAGTACAGGAAGACATTTGTAGAAGACATACTGGAGGCGAGGCCTGGTGACAGGGAGCGATGTAATATGCTCCTGCTGTTACTTGTAGTAAGTATAGATTATGAATATATATAGTAACATTGTATTACCTTGGATTTCATCAGATTGTTACCAAACTTGGTCAAAATAAAAGCACACATTAAAGGCTCACATGAGTTGCTCATATAAATATTATCTCTTTAGCTCTGAAAAAATAAACTTTCACTTTTAAATTTTAAGTATAAGTTACATTGTAGAAACTATTAATTTTATTGACGTGTTTATATTAGGTGTATGTAAGCTATGTTTATGTGGGTGATTGGTTACAGATGCTGTTTGTTGTACTGTTACACTGAACTTAGTACTGTGTGATTGTCTCAATCTTTCCATTACAGGCTACATTGGAATTTGTCATGCCTACACATCTAGTGAAGGAAACATTAGAGACAGCCAAATTAAACAGAATAGGGTAAGTTTGACATGGAATTTACACGCTGAACGAATTCTTAGAAACCATCAAAGTAAATTAAATATGTCGGGTGGAAAGTTGTCGTGCCAACACATCTGATGAAAGAAACCTTAGAAACAGCCAAATGTAACGTAAGGCCATAAATTAATTGCTAGATTATCAACCCCGCCCGCCCTGTAATTTTCATGCCACCCCGACCATTTTATTTTCATTTTAAAAAAAAACAAAAAAAACAAAAAAACATCAAAAATTTTAAAAATAAAAAATAAAATCCTCTCCCCGATTTTAATAATAATTTGGATGATAATCTGGCAATTAATTTGTTATGGCCTAATTTGGTAAATTAAGCATAAAATTTGATCAGTGTCGATATACTTAAAAAACTATACAGAATATAGAAGTGTCTTGATAAGATCACCGAAGTCAGATTCATGCTTTATTGACCAGTTTTTCTAACGTCTTGCCCATCAATTTGTATTGCACAAGGGTTATTCAAGTTGTGTGATTTTAAGTAAACCAGAGTTATCAGTATGGCATATGGTATTAATTCTTGTATAAACTTTATTACCCCATATTTGTGTTGAATGCAAGCCTAAGAAAGGTCAGTTTGTTTACTTGATTGTAATGTGTAATGTATATAAAGTTTTTCCATTCCCCGGTTCCATTCTGTATGTGATTAATAGCTTCATTTGTAGGCAATCAGCCAAAAATAAACGTTGGTTATTTGTGTCAAAGAAAATTTGGAGAACATACAACTTCATATAAAAAAGAAGTGGAAAAAAAGACAGACATATAACTATTTATTGATTTATGTTATCATAATAAGTATTGTAATTACATACAAATACTTAAACACAAAAAGGAACACTTTATAGAGTTGGCCATGCTTACTATCTGTGAAGTAACATCTGTTTGAGACAGCAATAATCAGGTTTTGCTGAATCCCTTGATAATCATATGTGTATAAAAAACTAGGTGACATGTATTAATTTTGAATTAAATTGTAAACCATTTAAGAATAAAATATGTACAATATGTATGAATTGTGAAGTAGATTATTTTGTTATAGGAAACTATACACGATGGACTTATTTCTCCTACCAAAAGACATTCGCTGTAGAATTGTATGTATACTACTAGGTGCTGTGAAGGTAGATAAGGATACAAAGGAGGTAAAGCAGACATTTTTCTCTCAGTTCCATATATCAGCTATAAACTACCAGACTAGCTACTGATATTTAAACGAACAGTTCCACAATGTGACACCATCAGTCATTCTTGTTGTAAATGGACTGGAATTTGATAAGTTGTATGATGGGAAGTGACATGTGGCAATTCGTTCCAACCTATTTATAACTTTTACACTATTACATATATGTGGTCTTCAGTCTCAATTTTGGTCCACTTCCTTTCTAAAGATTCTCTCAGTTCTGTACACTTCGGCTATTGATATTAAAATGCACATTTCCATTAGTTAATTTATGTTGTGAATAAATAGATGGGAATTGGATTCATTATATGAGAACAAGAAATATGTTGCAATTAATTCCAACTTTTATACTGTTGTTGTCTTGAAATGCAATTTTTGTCCGCTTGCTTTCTTAAGATCTTACTTCTCATTTCATTATATTGATACAGCATAGCACCTGCCATGTTTTTACCTTAAATCATTCCGAGTGTTGATGGGGATAGATTGTGGAATTCAAATATTGAGACATAACACATTACAAAGTCAGATAAACAACAAAATATTTTATCAATCTTGAGCAGAGATATATTTTTTGCTGCGTACTTATGAATATAGATATCAAAATTTTATAATGCATTTATAGTCTTCACTTGCCTGTGTGTCCATCAATCTGTGTGTCACCAAATTCTTGTCTGTGCTATTTCTTGTTGGAAATTTATGAAATTTGCTAAGATGCATCACTACCAAGTGGAGATTTGCATATTGTCTTTGTGTTTCATTTTGATGATTTTTCACAGAGTTATTATTCATTAATTTATTTCAGGATGGTGGACTTTATGACAGACTGTATTTATGTCTATTTTACACTGTAGCTGAACTATCAAAATTGTCAAACTCCATATTTGGCAAAAATACGATACCAAAGACAAAAATGACGCAAATGTAAGTGAAACAGCAATATAAAATACAAAACTAGTAATTAATCCTAAACTTACTTTATTTGATATTGGACTCTTTCATCATGTGTTTGATCATTGACCTATCATTCAGAAGAGGAGGTTTATAAGACTCTCATTACTGAGAGAAAAATAATACACATGCATATCTTGATCAGGCCCCGAGGTTTAAAAACTTTTTCATGCTTAACTCAAATTTGAACATAAACACAATTTCAAGAACTAATAAAGATATATAAAAACACAAATTAAGCACAAACACTTGACTCTGTCTAGAATTTGAAAGTATTAATGCCAATTCGAAATAAAAAGTTACAGGTATTTACATTTATTTTGTTACAATGAGTCAATTCATTGTAAAATTGAGCATGCACATGAACTCTTGTGTTGGGCAAGGAACAAAGTTTTATAACCTCTGACCCAGACCTCATCACAGGTTACTCTCCGGTTGATCTATGTCTACATTATTTACAAATAGTATCTAGTGAGTATACACAGTTTTATAACCTCTGACCCTACCTCATCACAGGTTACTCTCCGGTTGATCTATGTCTACATTATTTACAAATAGTATCTAGTGAGTATACACAGTTTTATAACCTCTGACCCTACCTCATCACAGGTTACTCTCCGGTTGATCTATGTCTACATTATTTACAAATAGTATCTAGTGAGTATACACAGTTTTATAACCTCTGACCCTACCTCATCACAGGTTACTCTCCAGTTGATCTGTGTCTACATTATTTACAAATAGTATCTAGTGAGTATACACAGTTTTATAACCTCTGACCCTACCTCATCACAGGTTACTCTCCGGTTGATCTATGTCTACATTATTTACAAATAGTATCTAGTGAGTATACACAGTTTTATAACCTCTGACCCAGACCTCATCACAGGTTACTCTCCGGTTGATCTATGTCTACATTATTTACAAATAGTATCTAGTGAGTATACACAGTTTTATAACCTCTGACCCTACCTCATCACAGGTTACTCTCCAGTTGATCTGTGTCTACATTATTTACAAATAGTATCTAGTGAATATACACAGTTTTATAACCTCTGACCCAGACCTCATCACAGGTTACTCTCCAGTTGATCTGTGTCTACATTATTTACAAATAGTATCTAGTGAATATACACAGTTTTATAACCTCTGACCCTACCTCATCACAGGTTACTCTCCGGTTGATCTATGTCTACATTATTTACAAATAGTATCTAGTGAGTATACACAGTTTTATAACCTCTGACCCTACCTCATCACAGGTTACTCTCCAGTTGATCTGTGTCTACATTATTTACAAATAGTATCTAGTGAATATACACAGTTTTATAACCTCTGACCCAGACCTCATCACAGGTTACTCTCCAGTTGATCTGTGTCTACATTATTTACAAATAGTATCTAGTGAGTATACACAGTTTTATAATCTCTGACTCAGACCTCATCACAGGTTACTCTCCAGTTGATCTGTGTCTACATTATTTACAAATAGTATCTAGTGAGTATACACAGTTTTATAACCTCTGACCCAGACCTCATCACAGGTTACTCTCCAGTTGATCTGTGTCTACATTATAAATAGTATCTAGTGAGTATACACATTTGTATCAAGTGAAGACACATAATTCTATCAAATAATTACTAGTATTTCAAGTAAATACATGTGCAGTCAAACCTATTTTAAGCAACCAGTCAAGGGAATGAGCAAAAGTGCCTTTTAAGACAGGTTTTGCTTAATATAGGTTAATTTGCTCTGAAAGTATAGAAATGGGAAATATCAAATATGGCTGCTTAAGACACTAGTGGCTGTTTAATTGAGTTGACAGTTTGCACCGGTTTTACTGTAGTTTCATCTGATGATCACTTAATATGGTTTTATCATGAAAATATTGTTTAATGCAGTAGTGTATATCAGACAGATAGTTCACAATTTGTATTTAAAACTGTACCACATGTTATAGATTTAGAGTTGTCATTACAGGTACAGAGATTATAAATGTTTGCTGGCGTCTGAGATTGTGCAACTATTGTGCATTGTTCCTGCATTTTTTGAATATGTTGACAAGGATGTAGGTAAGGAATTTAGCATAGATTTAAAAACATAGTTGATTCTTTGAAATAAAAAGTAAAATATTTGTGTGATAATTTTTAAACTATTTTCTAATTATCGTTTATGTCTTCCAAAATCAAACAATGTTGAGAAAATGAAAAAAAAAAATCATGTATATGTTACCAATTTCTCTAGTTTTATGACATAAAAGATCTTAACTAAATGTTTTCTTCAACCAATTTAAGTAAAATTTTCAAAAGTTGTAAATTACATCATTCGTTTTGCACCATTGTAGACGCACCGGGTTCTGTGGGTAAGGAGTTATTTCCCTTTAGTGATAGTTTATGTTTCCCTAATTCCACTTTGATACTTCCTTTTGCACCGTTGCTGTTAATGATTATATTACTCTCTCATATGGCTTGATTATTAAAATTAATTATCAAATTGTTGATGATTACCTCCCTTTAACTTTATTATGACTATTATGTATTAAAATTCCTTTCACGTCTCCATGTTTCCATGCTTATTATCTCTATCATTATTATACGTCACTTTAATATCTTTAATAACTATTATCTACAAAATTAATATCTTTACCATTATTCTATATAACATAATTATCAATATAAGAATTATTATCATTATTATCTCTATCATGCATATCTATATTATTATTATCTAAAGCAGCACTATCCATACCATTATCTATATCATGCATATCTATATTATTATTATCTATAACAGCATTATTAATACCATTATCTATATAATGCATATCTATATTATTATTATCTATAGCAGCACTATCCATACCATTATCTGTATCATGCATATTTATATTATTATTATCTATAACAGCATTATCCATACCATTATCTGTATCATGCATATCTATATTATTATTATCTATAGAGCATTATCCATACCATTATCTCTATCATGCATATCTATATTATTATTATCTATAGAGCATTATCCATACCATTATCTCTATCATGCATATCTATATTATTATTATCTATAGCAGCACTATCCATACCATTATCTATTTCATGCATATCTATATTATTATTATCTATAACAGCATTATTCATACCATTATCTATATCATGCATATCTATATTATTATCTATAGCAGCAATATCCATACCATTATCTATATCATGCATATCTATATTATTATTATCTATAACATCATTATCCATACCATTATCTGTATCATGCATATCTATATTATTATTATTATCTACAGAGCATTATTCATACCATTATCTATATCATGCATATCTATTTTATTATTATCTAAAGAGCATTATTCATACCATTATCTATATCATGCATATCTATATTGTTATTATCTATAGCAGCATTATTCATACCATTATCTATACCATGCATATCTATATAGTTATTATCTATAGCAGCATTATTCATACCATTATCTATACCATGCATATCTATATTGTTGTTATCTATAGCAGCATTATTCATACCATTATCTATATAATGCATATTTATATTATTATTATCTATAGCAGCATTATCAATACCATTATCTATATAATGCATATCTATACTATTAATATCTATAGCAGCATTATCCATACCATAATCTAAATAATGCATATCTATATTATAATTATCTATAGTAGCATTATCCATACCATTATCTTTGTAATAAAAAGTTATATCCTTACATCTATAGCTGCATTATATTTTTTTATCATCATTATCTATATCATCATAAATATCTATAATTTTATTATCTATAAAAGCATCATCTTTATAATCATTGTCTATATCATCACTATTTATATCATCATTGCCTATATCATCACTATTTATATCATCATTATTTATATCATCATTATCTATATCATCATTGTCTATATCATCACTATTTATATCATCTTTGTCGTTATCATCATTATACATATTATCACTATTTATATCATTATCTTTATAATTATCATTTATATCATCATTGTCTTTATCATCATCATTATCATCATCATCATCATCATCATTATCACCATCATCATCCTTATCATCATTATTTATATCATCATCATCTTTATCATCAGTGTCTATATCGCAATTATACATATTATCACTATTAATATCATCGTCTTTATAATCATTATTTAAATCATCATTATACATATTATCACTATTTACATCATTATCTTAATAATCATTATTTATATCATCATTGTCTTTATCATCATTATCATCATCATCATCATCATCTTTATTATCATTATTTATATCATCAACATCTTTATCATCATTGTCTATATCACCATTATACATATTATCACTATTTACATCATTATCTTTATAATCATTATTTATATTATCAATGTCTATATCATCATCATCATTATCATCTTCATTATCATCATCATTATCATCATCATCATCATCATCATCATCATCATCTTTATCATCATTATTTATATCATCATCATCTTTATCATCATTGTCTATATCACCATTATACATTTTATCACTATTTACATCATTATCTTTATCATCACTATTACTACCATCATTATCTTTATCATCATTATCCATATTATCATTATCTATATCATTATTTTATCATTTTAACTATATTATTATTCATACCACCATTATCTGTATCATTAGTCATATCATCATTATCTATATTATTATCATACCATCATTATATGTATTATTATTTTTCATATAATCTTAATCATAATTCATATCATCATTATCTATATTATTATTCATATCATCATAATCTGTATTATTATTCATATCATCATTATCTGTATTATTATTCATAAAACCATTATCTATATTATTATTCATATCATTATCTGTATTACTATTCATATCATCACCTTTATCATTCATATCATCATTATCTTTATTATTATTGTTCATATCATCACTTTTGTCAATCATATCATCATTATTTATATTATTATTCCTATCATCATTATCTGTATTATTATTCATAAAACCATTATCTATATTATTATTCATATCATTATCTGTATTACTATTCACATTATCACCTTTATCATTCATATCATCATTATCTTTATCATTATTATTCATATCACTTTTGTCAATCATATCATCATTATTTATATTATTATTCCTATCATCATTATCTGTATTATTATTCATATCATCATTATCTGTATTATTATTCATATTATCATTATTTGTATTATTATGCATATCATTATCTGTATCATTCATATCATCATTGTTTTTTTTTTTATCATTATTCATATCATGATTATCTGTATTATTATTCATATCATCATTATCTGTATTATTATTCATATTATCATTTTCTATATTATTATTCATATTATTGTTATCTGTATCATTATTCATATCATCATCGTTGTTTTTTTCCATCATTATTCATATCATCATCATCTATCTCATTATTCATATTATCATTATCTGTATTATTACTCATATCATCATCATCTGTATTATAACTCATATCATCATTATCTGTATTATTACTCATATCATCATTATCTATATTATTATTCATGTCATCAATATCTATATCATAACTCACATCATCATAATATATACAAATGTATTATTATTCATATCATCAGTATCTGTATTATTATTCATATCATCATTATCTAAAAAAATATGTATATTTCAATTGTCTAAACTTATTTATATTATGACATCCCTGTTTGAAGAAGTTTGTGCTTTATAAAAAACTCTTTGATCATATTTGGATGTAAATATTTCTGTAAAAATTTGTATGTCCTGTTTTATTGCCCATTATGGTAACATTTCTTATTCCATTATTAATAAAATGCACATGGTCTAAGGTTACATCTTTCAAAATTGAAACATTTTCAAATGGCTGACAGTCTATATTATTGTGTTTGCTTTTGACTATAATTGATGAATTATTTGCCTCCATACATTTTCTTGTAGATGATGTTGTTCATGCTTGACCATTTTACACAAATCCGGAAAATGTAGGGTTATGTAAAATGTAGGGTTATGCAAAATGTAGGATTATGAATGACTACAAGTATTATTGATTCTGTTTGAACTTTTTATGCCCCCAACCAAAAATTTTGGGGTGGCATATAGTAATCCGTCCATCCGTCCTATCTTTGTCATGCATAGTTGGATTTTGTTGATACTTGGTACAAATGATCAACATAACATAACAACATGTTGCAAGTAAGACCCACACCCGTCCTCAAAGGTCAAGATCACAATTTGAGTTTGTTTGAATACGCTATGAGTCTGTGTGAGATTTCGTGTCCGGCCTGTAACTTTGTCATGCATAGATGGATTTTAATGATACTTGCTACAAATGATCAACATATTATGACAATGTGTTGTGAGTAAGACCCACACCCATAATTCAAAGGTCAAGGTCACTATTTGAGTTTGTTTGACAACACTTCGAGTTTGTGTGAGATTTCGTGTCTGGCCTGTAACTTTGTCATACTTAGATGGATTTTATAAATACTTGCTACAAATGATCAACATAACATAACATGATGACATGTCACACGCGAGTAAGACTTTAAGTCTGTGTGAGATTAGTGTCAGGCCTGCAACTTTGTCATGCATAGATGGATTTTTATAAATACTTGTTATAAATTATCAACATAACATGACGACGTGATGCACTTAATACCAAAACTCGCAAGTCAAGGTCACAATTAACTTTGTTTGACAACACTTTCAGTCATTTTGACATTTCTTGTCCGGTCTGTCATCTATGGATAAATTTTGAAAATACTTGGCTCAGTTGATCAACATGACATAATTAAGTGTCGCATGTAAGACCCAGAACCTTTCCTCAAAGATCAAGGTCACACTTCCAATTTATTTGATATTATGTGTCTGGTCTGTGACTTTTCCTTCAACTTAGCTCAATTTATCAAGATGACATGACAACATGTCATAAGTAAGACCTAGACCCATACCTCAAAGGTCAAGATCACACTTTTAGTATGTATGACAACACTTTGAATCTGTTTGAGATTTCAAGTCGGTCCTTTAACTTTATCATACATGGATGGATTTCAAAAACACTTGGCTCAATTTATCAACAATTGCTCTGTAACTTTGTCTTACATTTAGAGATTTTTAAATAGCTTGACACAAGTGATCAGCATGCCATGATGATGTTTCAGCAGCATTTAACTGTTTAAATACCCAGAGCATTACATCAGATGTCAAGGTCAAGGTAACACAAAGGTCAAGGTCATGCTTTAATGTAAAATAACATACAATTGCATGTCTAGTCTGAAACATCAGTCCATTACTCTTTATATTCATGGATACATCGCTATCTATTATAATAATATTGTTACTTTTCAACAACCATTTGGGGGGCATGCGACACTTACCAGTGACATTTCTTGTTTTAATTTTGAATAATTATGTATGAAAAAAGATATTGAATTAAATATAAATTTGTATATTATTGTATTCGCAAAATGTTTCCACATTCATTTCCTCTGCATCATTGTCCATTTTAAAGCAGCTATTACTATGCTTTTAGCTCATATACAAACCTAACTGTTCCATAGTCAATAGCTCCCAATTTGCCCTTGTTCTGTTTGGTTTTACTATCAAATGAAATAGATAACCTGGTCTGTGCTACACCTAAACATGACCATAGTCACACCATATATCTGTGCTACACTTAAACATGACCATAGTCGCACCATATATCTGTGCTACACTTAAACATGACCATAGTCACACCATATATCTGTGCTATAGTTGTCACATTACTGTTTCTTGGGTCCTTCAGTTCTGTACTTTACATGTAAAATATTTATTAGGACATTAATTTCTACACATTTTACATACCAGTTATAGTTCCTTCCGTTCAATACTTTATATGTAACACATTGTTACATAACACATTATCCCATGTCTCATATCTATACTTTTTACATAAAAGTAAGTCAGTTCTGAGCTTCCACAATACACTATCCTTTGATCATTGCTATATTATTAACTTGACAATTTTGTAGAATTTTCTGGTCTATATTTTTCACATGACAGTTTCCCATATACTATATTTGTCAGTTCTGAGTTTTTCACAATACACTATCCTATATATTTGTAAGTTCTAAATTTTTCACAATACGGTATACTTTGTTACATGTCCATATGTTTCAAATGACAATTTCCAACATATATTTCAGTTATGAACTTTTCACAATACGCTATCCTTTGTCACATGTCTACACTTACCAAATAACAGTATCTTATACATTTGTCAGTTCTGAACTTTTCACAATCCGCTATCCTTTCTTACTAAATAACAATATCCCTATACATTTGTCAGTTCTGAACTTTTCACAATACGCTATCCTTTGTCACATGTCTATACTTATCAAATAACAATATCCTATACATTTGTCAGTTCTGAACTTTTCATCATATGCTATGCTTTGTCACATGTCTATACTTACCAAATAACAATATCCTATATATTTGTCAGTTCTGAACTTTTCACAATGCACTATCCTTTGACACATGATCACATGACAATTTCCGACATATTTGTCAGTTCTGAACTTTTCACAACACCCTATTATTTGTCTCATGAATATTTAAACTTTCACACAACAATTTCCTATACGTTTGTCAGTTCTGAACTTTTCACAATTCACTATCCTTTGTCTCAAGTCAATACTTTTCAAATATGGATTACAAGGCTGTAAATACTGAATTATAATGAAGTACACCAACTCTCTGACTATGGTCTCCACTCTTGTATATCAGCGATCCTTAGTCATTTTCATCTGCATAGAATTATTAGTAAGAAATATTTAGTGGCTTGTGAAGCTATTGAAATGTGTCCCATAGAGAAAAGTTTGCTGAAAGATTGCCAACAACAACATTTCTACATGATAAGAAACGTTTGAGTCAAATTTAAGAGATTGGAGCCAATTTTGGCTCTCTTGACTAAAAACCAACATATTGCTCTAAATTTTAGCCTGTAAATATTAAATTTTACAACTTTAGCTTACCTTTTTCGTTGCTCAATTTTTAATTTAACGAACATAGAATAAAACATACCATACTCAGCACATGACAAAGGAGAACAAATGCAAGAAAAAGTTTTAAGGTAAAAGAATATAGATCAACACTTTAAAGCAATTAAAAAAAAATAAATTAACAGGTGCTTTGAATCTGGTAGTTCTAGCCACTGTGATAACGTAGTGTAATATTTTTAGATGTCACAGCAACTAAATAATTTTGCAAGTGTTGTGCATCACTGGGTATACTGTGATCACTATGTATTATATAATTTGCAGGTGTTGTCACATGAACAGGGTGTACTATGATCACTATGTATTATAAAATTTGCAGGTGTTTTCACACAAACAGGATGTACTATGATTCCTATGTATTATATAATTTGCATGTGTTGTCACATAAGCAGGGTGTACTATGATCACTATGTATTATATAATTTGCAGATGTTGTCACAAAAACAGGGTGTACTATGATCACTATGTATTATCTATTTTGCAGGTGTCGTCACATGAACAGAGTGTACTATCACTATGTATGCAATATTTTACAGGTGTTATGAATCTAGTTATCACAGCAACTAGGGTTATTGTAATCACAATGTCTTCTACATTATTTAAAGGTGTTGTTAATGGTGTTGTCATAGCAATAAGAGATACTATTATAAGTATGTATTCTATATAAATTACAGTTGCTGTTCATATGGTTGTCACAACTAGAGATACTATGATCACTGTCTTGTATATAAATTACAGGTGTTTGTCATCTGGTTGTCACAGCAACTAGAGACACTTTGATCACTATGTCTTGTATATAAATTACAGGTGTTTGTCATCTGGTTGTCACAGCAACTAGAGATACTATGCTCACTATGTCTTCTATATAAATTACAGGAGCTGTTCATCTGATTGTTACAGCAAATTAAGATACTATGATCACTATGTCTTCTATATAAATTACAGGTGCTGTTCATCTGGTTGTCACAGCAACTAGAGATGTTATGATCACTATGTCTTCTATATAAATTACAGGTGTTTTTCATCTGGTTGTCACAGCAACTAGAGACACTATGATCACTATGTCTTCTATATAAATTACAGTTGTTTGTCATCTGGTTGTCACAGCAACTAGAGATGTTATGATCACTATGTCTTCTATATAAATTACAGGTGTTTTTCATCTGGTTGTCACAGCAACTAGAGACACTATGATCACTATGTCTTCTATATAAATTACAGTTGTTTGTCATCTGGTTGTCACAGCAACTAGAGATACTATGATCACTATGTCTTCTATATAAATTACAGGTGTTTTTCATCTGGTTGTCACAGCAACTAGAGATGCTATGATCACTATGTCTTCTATATAAATTACAGGTGTTTGTCATCTGGTTGTCACAGCAATTAGAGATGCTATGATCACTTTGTCTTCTATATAAATTTCAGGCGTTTGTCATCTGATTGTCACAGCAACTAGAGACACTATGATCACTGTGTATTACATATTTTGCAGGTGTTATGAATCTAGTTGTCACAGCCACAGGAGACATTATGATTACTGAGAAAATTGCCAAATTATCTGAAAATATACATATTGCTGGGGTATGTATGATTTTATACCAGATTTTGTTAAACTGATACTTATTATGTGTTTTTGTGAGATGATATTGGTAAAAAAATAAAATAAATGTATGGTCACTTGAACCAATATAAATGTATGTTAAAATACTTAAATATAATGTATTGTTAGTTCAAAATATAGCAATGTACAATCAAGACTGAAACTATGACAGCTTAAAATAGAGGTACAAGGAAGTTTTTACTGTGCTTTTTCTGCTTGTATTCATGAAAAAAAAAACAATCCAAAAACGCTGAAGAAATGTTTTAATAAATAGTCGTCCTTAGAGAAAATGAGCTAATTAAAAAATAATCAATGAAAAGTAACATTATAATAACATGTCTTTTGAACTATCAGAACCAACTTGGTTGTTTATGTTTGCATCACATTTACAGGGAATATCAGGATTTTTAAAAAATTTAAGATTGACTAAAAACATTTTTTTCAATACAACATGCCTATATATACTCACTGACCCCATATATTAAATGCCAACAGGATATCTAGTGAAACATATCAAAATAATATTTTAAAAAAGAATTTCTTAACTTAGACTTTGCGTCTAAATTAGACTAAAACAGATTCCCTGCTTAACAATTGCAACATATTTTGTGACATATTAAATGAGTCCCGTGATTTCATTTTGATTTCAGTTTGACCCGTTATACACAGGGGCAGATCCAGGATTTCAGAGGAATATAAATTATAAATATCAGTTTACTCGGATGATGATTATAATGAAGTGTTGTTTTATTCTAGGGTGATATGAAAAAATTGTATGAAGAGTTGTCTGACTTCCTGCTACAGAAGGTCCAAGACCAGTCACTGAATCTCACAAATAAATCACAAAAGTTACCGCAAAGCGAGCAAGTCATGTCAGTAAGTACCAAATAGTAAGAAATATTAACTTATACTTGGAAAATTGAGACAACTGACCTTAATCAGGGATGTATCATTGAAGTATTATAGTGATTTATTGTGGCTGATTAGTTTTAATTTTCAGGAGAGAGAAAGATTCATATAAATACACAGTCCAGATTTGCTGACTGTAGTTTTTTCCTGTGGACAGTTTTGTCTATATAATGGGTCTGTACCCTGCCTGATGCAACAAGTGACCGTGAAATCTGTTCCTCGAATAATTGTTTTGGACTGTATAGTAAGTTTCAAAATAATCATCTATCTTTTTTTAGATCATCTGAGCACAGCTCAGGATGAGCTATTGTGATCTACCTTCGTCCTTCATTAACATTTGCTTCTAACGACTTCTTCTCTGAAACCACTTGACAGATTTTATCCAAATTTTGTGTGAAACATTTTTATACAAAACTCTCTCCAGTTTGTTCAAATGAGGACCCTGGGATCAAATTTGGCCCAATCCCAGGGGCTTATCAGTATTTTTTTTTCAAAATTTCAAAAATATTCTTTTCTGAAAGTGCAAGGCCTGGAGCTTTGATATTTTGCATGAAGTATCATCTAATGAGTTTCAATCAAGTTTGTTCAAGCCATGATCCTTAGGTCAAAATTGGCCCTGCCCCGGTGACATGTCAGTAAGGGGACCTTTATTTTTACATAGGAATACTAGGGGGAAATGGAAAATTCTGCTTTCCTGATCTATTCTAGGAGTTTATTTTAATTATCTTCATGTCTGGAGCATTGCTTAGACTTAACAGTTAAGACAGAGCCCTTTAAAGGGGATTTGATATAAATAAGGGACCAGCAGGGGCCCCAAAAAGATAAAATTGTGAAATTTCAAAATTCTTCACAAAAACTGATGAGCCAAATGTGTTAATGTTTGGTTTAAATGACCCCTATGGGGTTAGGGTATACTGGGATTCCGCAAGGAGAATTTTTATATAGGAAACAGATAACATAATTCTGTTTTTTTTCTTACCTATTTTACCTATTATTTTAATTATCTTGAGGTCTGGAACATTGTTTAGTAATAACAGTTGAGACTTTGTCCATGAAAGGGGATTTAACATCCATAATCGGCCAGCAGCGGCCCAAAAAGAGGTTAAATTGTGAATTTTCAAAAAGTCTCCTTCTCAAGAACTCAGCCAAATTTGTTCATATTTGGTATAAATAATCCCTATGAGTAGGGGTTTCATGCTTGTCCAAATGAAGGGGCTAGGATCAATTTGGGTCCAATAAGGGGACTTAATGCTTTGAGAAAACAGATAATTCTCATCTATAAGCTCTACATAGGCTTAGTCCATACAAACTTTGAAAGGAAGTGAAATGTGAAACCAAATGAGCGACTTAGGTCCATCTTGGGCCTCTTGTTTTCTGTTGCAGGAAGAAGTGATTATTGCACTAAGATTAAACGTAATAAGACACTATTTCTTCCCTAATAGAGTAAGGTTTTATGAAGACAAATCTGAGACAATGGTAATCAGTTTGTGACATATTTATAAAAATTATAAAATCAGCACTTGGTTTTCGTGAGAAGCAATATAAATTTGTTTTACAAATCAATAAAAAATCATCTAAATATTTCCACATTTTCTCCAATGTTACCACCAGATAACGCTGTAGAACTGAGAGAGTGACACCTGTGACATAAAACATTTTCTTGGAAATCTTTATTTAAGTGTTGATCACGTGACTGTAAAGTGTGTATCAAAATGGGAGAAATTTTCGCTCACAATGAAAACAAATTTGTTTTCTCCAAATTGACAAGTTAATACAATAGAAAAAAAATAAAAATAGAATCTCAATAAAGCATTAAGTAGTCATATTACTGTAAGTAGAACAAAAAATGGAGAAAAAACTAGATATACTAATGTTTTATTTATGGATATGAAAACAATACAGCTGAAAGTAGTGAGCTGACAGAGCCCATACCATGATGGATATGGTTGTCAATGACCATTAATTGTTGGATGGAAAGAATAAGAAATACTAAACTGGTTTACCATTTATATATAATAATATTAATTATCTTAATAAATCAGTCGCTGACGGCAATCCCCATGAAGAGCGCTAGATCTCCCCTAGATGCGGCAGACTTCCATGCCAAGGGTATAACCAGCCCTAACATGGATCCTCCATCAGTGCTCAGTGCAAGAAGTCTGGCTGTAAAGAGTAGGAAGCACTTTCCTCGTAAGTACATAATTATTGTCGTGTAAGTACATAATTGTTGAGTAAGTACATAATTATTGTTGTGTAAGTACATAATTGTTGAGTAAGTACATAATTATTGTCATTTAAGTACATAATTCATGTAAGTACATAATTATTGTGTAAGAACATAATTGTTGTGTGAGTACATAGATATTGTCATGTAGGTACATAATTATTGTCAAGTAAGTACATAATTATTGTCATGTAAGTACATAATTATAGTTTTGTAAGTATATAATTATTGTCTAGAAAGTACATAATTATAGTCTTGCAAATACATAATTATTGTCATGTAAGTACATAATTATTGTCATGTAAGTACATAATCATTGTCATGTAAATACATAATTATTGTGAAGTAAGTACATAATTATAGTCTTGTAAATACATAATAATTGTCATAAATACATAATTATAGTCTTGAAAGTACGTAATTATTGTTATGTAAGTACATAATTGTTGTGTAAGTACATAATTATTGTTTTCTAAGTACATAATTATTGTCATGTAAGTACATAATTATAGTCTTGTAAGTACATAATTATTGTCATGTTAGTACATAATTATTGTTGTGTAAGTAAATAAAAATTGTTGTGTAAGTACATAATTATTGTCATGTAAGTACATAATTGTTGTCATGTAAGTACATAATTATTGTTGTGTAGGTACATAATTATTGTTGTGTAAGTACATAATTAGTGTTGTGTCAGTACATAATTATAGTCTTGTAAGTATATAATTATTGTTGTGTAAGTAAATAATTATTGTTGTGTAAGTACATAATTATTGTCATGTATGAACATAATTGTTGTCATGTAAGTACATAATTATAGTCTTGTTAGTTCATAATTATTGTTGTGTAAGTACATTAAGTACATGGTCATTGTTGTGTAAGTACATAATTATTGTTGTGTCTTTACATAAATATAGTCTTGTAAGTACATAATTATTGTTGTGTAAATACATAATTATTGTTGTGTCAGTACATAATTATTGTTGTGCAAGTACATAATAATTGTTGTGTAAGTACATAATTATTGTTGTGTAAGTACATCATTATTGTTGTGTCAGTACATGATTATTGTCATCTAAGTATAATTATTGTCTTGTAAGTACATAACTAAATCTCACTTAATTTGTAGAATATATATAAGATCATAAACCCAGCTGTGCAAATACAAATACAATGGGAACTCAACCAACTTGAACACTCCTATTTCGAGTTCCTGATATTTCCGAATTGAGGCTTGGTCTCATTCTTTTGGTGAAAGGAAAAAAGGTCTCAATGCTTCTTTATCTATATGCACTTAGACCTTTTTTGCATTCACCCCTTGATATGTTCAAAACACCTTGATGCTCTAAAGGGTCTTCTGGTCTGGATACGAGATCAGTTTGAATCTGTATCAGGAATAGATAGTCAAAAAACAGAAACCCTTTTGAGTGTGTGATAAACATCATCATTTTCATTGTTGCGGTTATATTTTTCAGATCTTGGAGATTACTTACTTCTTGGACCACAGGTAGGTTTCTAAGTTTCAAAGGTTTCTGAATAAACCAATTGCAACCAAATAAGACATATTTTTTGTTCTAACAATTTGAATAAAGAACTATCTGTACATAAGCTTTTAGATGAAGGGAAAATCTTTATCAGTTAATTACAAAATTTTTATTAAATTGCGATGCAAATATTTAAAATGGAGATGTAAATTTTGATAGTAACATAAAAATCCGCTTTTTTTTCTCATGAAATAGGCAAATTATGCCCCTTGATTTCCATCCTAAAATTTTCCAATTTGTTCACTTATTTGTTTATATTTCAGACTTTGGGTAAAATTATAGGTCTACCCCAACCATTTGTTGCTCATGTTGCTATGGATTCCATACCAGGTATGTAGTATGTGTCTGTAGTGGAGAGAACATGCATCTTCCTTTCAATGACAGAATTGTTAGAGAAATTTAATTCCTGTTAGAATTTTACATATAGTTTAGTTTAAACTTGTTTATTTTACTTCAACTGTGAAACAAGTTCTTACAACTTAGACAAATCACGCTCGAAGTCTTCCTGGGTAGAACCAGTACAAAATATATGCAGAAAAAGTGTCTTGCTCAAGGACACCACAAATAGCCGTGGCAGAGGATCGAACCCATGACCCTCTGATCAAGGGTTTGGTGCTCTACCACTGGACCACGTGCTCCACATTCCACACTTGTACATATAAATGAGGCAATATGCTGTGATCTGGCATTCATTGGGTCCCTCATGGTCTTAGGCATTTATCTGTTCTTTTACATCATCTCTGGTGAATCTGCAGTCGAGCTTTACTTAATATATCGGTATGTACATTTTGATCATTATTATATTAACTAAATTTAAAATTGTGCATTTTGTCGATAGTTCTGGTTTAATACTTTATTTATTTTTATTTCATATTGATCTGAAAACAAAATGCAAAATCTTAACAAATCATGAATGAAGGCATTTGTGCGGTCTTGATGTGAGCTGAAGCTGAAAAATTGAGGGAAAGCCCACTTGTTGTATTAGGTGACTAGATCGCTGTCATACGAAACTGAGGTTCATTGTGGTGCATTTTTGAACAGTTCACTTACTCTCAGCTTTGCTAATATGGAACAGTTGCAGCTGTTTTGTCTGTTACGAATAGACTTGTGTTTGCCTGTAACCATATCTATTTTATATATTATTGTCATCGTCACATTCACTAATTTGTTCACAAAATGGCCTATACATGTGTTGACATACCATAAAACACCATTTATTTGTGTTTGCCCGCAGTGTCTAATGGTGCCATGGAGAGCAAACTGAAGCAGAGCGAGGATCACTACACTTATGTCAACATGGACCAACTAGACTGGGACACGGAACTCACTTTCTGGAAACCACGCGGATCTATTGGTGACAGGTGTGTAACCAGTCTCACTTGTTTCAATGGTTTTGGTTGTGTTTGTATTGTGTGTTTTTTTTTTTTCATTTTGAAAAAAAATGCAGTATATACATTGTGTTTGCAGTTATTCAAATATTTTATCATTAAAAACAAGAGTGAAGTGTATCATATATTGTGTGGTGAATATAAAATTACACCTTATAATATTTTTAAATTGTGTTTAGTCAAATTTGGTTTTAATAGCCCCAAGACATTATTGACTATTTTGTATACTACAATAAAAATTTGTAATTACATTAAAAATAAGATGGATAGAACGTAAGCACCGCAGTGTAGTCTAGTGGTAGAGTGTCCAACTCATAAGCGGAAGGTCAGGGGTTTGATCCCCAGTCAGATCATTCAAAAGACTAGGATAATTCTAAGCCTGGTCAACACAGTGTCAGTATAATGTGACTGGGTGGGGTATTGTACCATGTGTCTGTGGCATAATATGCCAGTGTGGCAGTGCTCAGAATACTGTCTTAAGTAGCCACTGTCGCGATATAACTGAAAATATTTGAAAGTGACGCTAAACACCATACAATAACAGCAACATTACTATGTACAATCTTTGTTTTTATCATTAAGTAATCAAGTTGTCAAGTTTGATTGGGTATCATAATGGCAATAATATTATTTTTGTATATCAGAGGTTCCCACAAATAATGAGGTCCTCCCTGGGGGTGGGGGACCCTGTTCCCTGGATCTCTTAAAGTAATGGCTATTGTTCCTCAGATCCCCAAAAGTATTTGTCAAAGTGCCCTAAAAGTATTTCCCCAGATCTCCGAAAAGTAATGAACAAGGTTCCACAGATCCTTAAAATAATTGGCCATGTTCCTCAGATCTCCAAAACCCCTGTGAGGGCCATAATAATACCACAGAAACTTACACATTCTATATTTGATTTTATTTCTTCAATTCTTCATCTTTAATTTCATATTACCAGTAGAAGAAAAAGATTCCAAATTTGAAATAGAAATTCACTTAACTTGCTTTACCAAAAACTAAATAATAAAATGAATATTAATGGAAGTAGCTTTAAGAAGGGCAGCCATTGTTGTTTGTTGGTTTTAAATTGAATAAATAAAGGCAATGGGCACAAACTAGAATGATTTTGAAATTGAAACATAGCAATATTTTCTAAATTGGTCATTCCCAATTTTGATAATTTTAATGAAATACATGCTGGAATAGGTATTGCCTATGGTGTATCCATATGTTGTACTACAGGTGTTTGTCCATATATTAAATAAGGGTAGACATTTTAAACAATAGGTTTCATTGTTGGCAAGTTTTACGAGAGTTGTTTATCATGCCTAAGTCATAATAAACTGTTATTTATTCTGTATGTTTATCAATTTAGTTTGTAATGAGATATCTAACATAATATCTGCAGTGTATTTGTGTGCTATATATATTGTTGTGGATGTGTTGTGAGTTTACAATTATTAACGCAAGCTTCATTTTTACAGCATGTTGCAAGAATTTCTTACCTACAGCAATGTTATTTCCAGGTATACATATTCAATGTTAGACTAACCATGCACAGTTGACACGTCCTCAGTAGATTCACTTACTACTTCGCATTACCATTATAATGTCATATCACAATATCTTAGACTAACTGTATTGTTACATATTGATAGTCACATACTGTAAGGCAATTATAAATTAATTGCTAGATTATCATCCAAATTTTTCTTAAAAATGGAGAGGGTGGGAGGATTTTTTTTTTTTTTTTTTTTTTTATGAAAATAAAAAGGGTTGGGCTGCATAAAAATTAGGCAGTGGGCAGAGATGATAATCTAGCAATTAAATTATTATGGCCTTACATTCATTTTATTTTCTTTAAAAAAAAAACACAAAATTTAATCAAGCCTAGATTGATTACTAGAATTGTTAGGATATTATTAGTTGATCTCCGCCTGCCCTGTATCGAAGTCATTGTGATCCTTGTTTATATAATTTGAGTTTTGATCCACCAGTTATTTTTCATTGATACTTAATGACTTATTCTGAAAGGTTTAATAATAAAACAGCATCTAAGTGATCATGACAAAAACATTATTAAAACAAGCATTAAAGTGATCATGACAAAAACAATATTAAAACAAGCATGTAAGTGATCGTGACAAAAATTATATTAAAGCATCATCCGAGGCTCGATGCTGTTTCATTTTCTTCAAGTTGCATTAATATTGAATCTGATATAAGAAATTAGTCATTTGAAATTCAAATATATATATGATTTAAAGGTTTTAAAAAGATTCAGGAAAGAGTTGAATTTAATGTTTATGTCTTTCTAACATTACTATCATGTTCTCAATAATACCAGTTACAAACAACGTAGTCTTAGACGAGACAATGAGTTACTTACAATTCGACCAGGGTCTATATTGTTTGTCATTCCAGTTTATGTCTTTGTAACACCCCTTAAGGATAAATGAATCATCCAAAACCAAGGATGGAAGAGTCTTTTATTGAAAATTAGAGGATTCTCATCTTTGTTTTTGTGACAATGTTAGTTATACTTAGTAGCACTTCAACTAAGTATTACAGATCTGTAGTATAATATATTTCCTCATAATTATTATAAGTTCATATATATTGAATGGTTAATGAAATGCCGGTTGAATTTCATAGCCACACTATATGGAATTATTGTAAGTGATATTTACAATTTTAGAATATGTATGTCAATGTATTTTATTTCTGATTTTGTCACTAATATTCCTTTACATTCATACTCTAAAACTGTAAATACAGCTGGCATTAGTTCGATAATGTGGCTATGAACTTAACCCAGCATTAATTCCATTCAGTATTTATCTGAATCTACTTTTTCCAGTTGTGCACTATTTGCACTTTTTTATTTCAAGGACACATTTTTAAGAGACTTCTTATACATTATAATATATGATATTGACCTCTTTGTTTCTAAATTCAGTATAAAATTAATCATAACCATGATCTACATTATGACCTGTATCATATCATAATGTAGAGAAGTTTGGCACCTCCAAACAGTTATATTTCACTGTAGAAATGCATGAATAGCATGTAAAAGCTTATGTTATACTAACATTATACGCATATTTCATCAGTGAAAAGGCGACAGTAGATAATGTTTCCCTCGAGAGATGATATTCAACATGTAGCTTGTGTAATGCTTGTACAGACTAAGTGTAGGGATAAATTGAAAAAGTACATACCAGTTATGTAGATTGCATGTCAATAGTGGAAAAACTCTTAGTATGTCTGAATGCAGAGGTTATTTCCCTTTCTACATTCATGTGTATTAATTTTGTTTCTATGTTATTATAAAAATCTTACATTTATAATTGTATTGTTTGTTTGAATGTTTAGCATCCTTTTTATGCCATTAAAGACTAATAGATGATGAATGAATCTAATCACTCTTTAATGGGATCCTGGACTGTTAACCAGTACAAGAACACATTCATTTCTGCAAGTAACTCATAATTTTCTCATTTGAATCAGTGGTGACAGACAAATGACAATGAGACACAGTGTCGTATATCATTTATCATGGAGACTATGGCCTGTTGGGGATTCAAATTTATGTCCCTGGATTGATGGACGCACTACCGACTGAGCTAATCTGGCCCGACAATGTAATTGTATACAGCTGGCAATGCAATAGAGGAATAACTCTTATTCAAATAGTGCTATATATGTATAGTGATTGTTTCCCTTTAGTCATCATAAATATTCAATTTATTAAGAAAAACAAATTTTTGTGTAAAAATTAATAATACTTTTACCTTAAAATAAGAAATAATTTAAAAAAAAAATTGAAAACACCAAAGATGCATGCTTTTATAAATTGGTATATTTTTTTATTCTTTTCAGGAATTACATTTAAAAGTATGTAACTGTTCGTGATTTCACACAATGTCAAGACATTGATCATATTTCCCTGTCACAAAATGTCTTTGTGGTTACATGTTTTAGTGTAATGCATATAACAGATTGGGCATAAAGTCACCATCATTTTGAGACTAAAATTTAAACTCAGAATTTGAAATCTCATTTTTTTTTAAAAATAATTTACAAGGTACGATAAATTTTAATTTAAATGATTTTTTTTATTCTTTATTTTGGATACTTTTGCTGTTGGTTGTGCTGAGTAAAATAACTATGACTGATTTTTGTATAATATGATTTTATCATTAATTTAATTTTTTCATGGGCTTATGCATATATATAAAAAAAAAATCAGGCATTCTGGTAAATTGAATACTGGTAAGTCTGAATTTATAAAACATTGCATGATTGGACTCATTACATCAGAAAATGTGTGGGAGTATTTAAGGTTAATTAATGTTGGTGTTCATTGAGGCATAAACTTTGATCAAGTGTGGTGTCTCTAGCAATGAATTATAAGGAAACTGTTTTTGATTACACTTCAGTTCCATAAACATAACAATTTTTGTTTTATATAACCGTTGAATTTATAATACCTTTCTGGCTCTTTTGCTCCTTTCTACCATGTTACAATGGGTCTAAATTTTGTTAAAGTTATGATAAAAAAAAAGTGAATAATTATAAAGAATGTGATTTTGCTTCAAGTCTAAGTTTTAGACTGATAAATTTGTGACTTTACAGCCCCAATTTAAGATTTTGTTATATACATGGTTTTGTCAGAGACACCCCTCCCAATGTACTTTTGTAATACATAATCACATATTGATAACTTTTATAACCCCCTCTTTTATATTTTGCATGACAATTAGATATGTATAATCATATTTAAAAACTTGTACATGTATATTTTACATTTAATGTATAACTTTCTATTGTACTTGCATGCTTGACCAGCAGATGGGTTAATTATTTCAGATCTGTTTTCATGTGTTTTAAGTTTAAAATGTATTATTATAATTAATTTTGAGTTGGAAAATATCTGCCGTTAAGTTTATCATTAGTAAGTGTATACAATTTAGTTTATTTTAGCTTTATTACAAAGAAAGCTTGGAACTTATTTGAATCACTCTGATGGTCCTGTTTCATTGGTAGAGTCAATACTGATGGTTGTTTTTGAGAAGCTATCAGTTTGAGTCTGGGATTGAACCCTTGACCCCTGGCATGAGTGGCTGACACCATATCCACTGCCCTACCACTATCATTTGGTTAATTAGTTATACTTTATTTTATTGTTTTATTTCTATCGAAATATTCTGATATAACAAAAGCAGCTGCTGAAGATGTGATATAAAATTTACAATGAAAAATTAAATATAGAATCCTAATATATTTGATAAAATTATGATTACAGCAGAAAAAGGGGTCGTGACATTTTGCCTGTTATAAAGGGGCTCATGCTGTCCTCAGCAGTGCCCCTTATGGAACCCAGACATTACATATTTAGATGCAAATGGTAAATTACAAATAGGGATGTAGATTCTAAGGACTTGGATTTTTGCTGTTGTTTTAGAGTTCTAATTTGATTCAGACTCTTTCTTTATTTTATTTTAGTGAGGTGGTCTTGTTTAGTTTGTTTTACAGAGTTAGTCCGAGCCTTCCGTGATTTTGTTAGGACTAAATGTTATAATAGATTTTGGTTAATCATGATGCCAATACCACTACATGTCTATAAATACCTCTACCTGAGAACAGTTCAACTGTTACAGAAGCTTTGTGTCTTGGTAAATAAAAAAAAAATATGTGTTGTTTATGATTTTACGAAACATAAGTTTTTTGTTACTTTTGAAGAATACAATATTTTTTTATTATTAGTTCTGTTTATACTAATTTATTTTAGCTTAATTGAGAAGGACACTCGGAGCTTAAAATGAACCACTCTCAAGTCTGCTTCCAGGGTAGAACCAGAACTGAGTTGGGATTGAACCCACAACCTCTAGTATGAGTGGTAGAGGTGAAACGATTCAGCGATGGATCATGATTCACATTTCCACCGATGTGTGTATTGGGTGTTAAATGAAACTTCCAGTAGATCGCGATGCAATGCATTATTTACACCTATAATGCATCGATACGAGTGTCAGATATAGTGCATGGCAATTCCATTCTTGATGAAACAAACAAAAAAGAACGTTTTTTTTAAAAAGCGAGATGAATTTTTGGACATAACTGGCTAAATATATTACGAATATTACGGACAGCATTTCTTTCCCATCAGGTACTAGGCCTATTCCACTATGTTTATTTCATCACTATCGCAGTTATGTAGTGTAATAAATTCTGTTGTTCTCTCTTATAAAGATACTTTGAAGTTGCATATGGGCATAGTTATTCGATACACCTATTTAAACAATTGTGGTGATTGCATTAAAATATATTTAAAAAATCAGTATTGTGATGTGCATTGCATTGTGACTTAACTATTGCAATATGCAACGCCTCTTTTATTTCCCCACGCAATATGTTTTGTGATACGTATCGTTCTGTAAATGAAGTATCGCGATATGCATCGTAGATAAAACAAAATGCCTATGTACAGCCCTAATGAGTGGGTAACACTCTATCCACTGCACTACCATCCTGCTAATTATTATAACATACAGTTATAAATTATTATAAAATTAAGAATAGATTGATAGTTTTATTAAATCAATATTAAAAATAAACTTGTATAAGGGGGGAGACATTTTCTAGTTTGTATGTTCAATTTTTGCTCTAAAAAGTAAGAGAAAGCAGATTCTACCAGTATCTGGTGTATACATGTATCAATGATAGCATTACTGATTGTTGTAATGAAGTATGTAATAATATGTAGTATATAGTTGTGTTGTGATTTTTGTAGGGTTAAGTTTATTGCTTTCTGGTATTCTTAATTTTGCTGTTATAATCTGAAGCAATTAGGTTGTTGTCTTTATTTTGTAGTTTTTTTTATTTAAGTCTTTGTTAATAATTAACTTTTTAGATTTATTTTATACTGATTGTTTTATGTATACTTATGGTAACAGCTATACCTATTTTATTTTTTTTAGGGTAAGAGTTGTGTTCCCTTTAAACTCTGACTACAGTCGAGCAGTCAATTAAATTATCTAAGTACATACCTATATAAATGTATTAGATTATATATCTGGTACATAGTCAAGTGACTATAAGGTTGATATTTTCTAGCATGATAACATGCGCATGTCAGTACCAGTTCAGATCATATTACTTAAACGGGTACCACTTCACTAGTCTATTGTTTGGTACAATTAACGTCATAATTATGGATTTGTTACTTTTGTCTAGAAATGTTTTCTAGACAAAAGAACAACATTGACAAATACAACTGAATTGTAATTTTAAATTTGCATGGCTACACAACAGAAATCAATAGAGTGCAAAAGTCATGTTTTGTGTAACTAATATTACCGTAACTAAAAAAACATTATGTTGTTGAGATGGTAGTTATTGTATAAGTTTACCTAATTAGCGATCCTACTAATGTTTAGGTGTAAGCCCACAATTGAATTTTGTTCTTTATTTTATAGTAAATAAAAAAAGTTTGCATGCTTGTCATTCATTGAAGGACGGAAATGAAAGAACTGAAACTTACATTTTATTGTTTGTCACTTCTTCACTACCGAAAAAGTAGGGTCATGTGTCATCCAACAGGCTTTTTTCTGTTCATTGTGCACACTGTTGACAAAGTGAAAGTAGACTTCCAAAATCATGTATTCATACCCCAATTTTCAAGGCTGAAGCATCAATTCTTTTTATAAATTCACAATTCAAACATGACAATGCTTTCAAAATGTTAAAAAATACACTGATGATGCCATTGAAATAAATAATGAGCATTAAAATAAGGAAAATGCATTTTATTAAAGAAGAAAAAACAAGAAGTATTTATAACTGCAACTACTCCATTGAAGAATTTCCTGTACTTTGCCTTTATACAAATATATTGTATAGGTAATACCGGTAATACATCATTGATATTGATTCTTCTTATAAACAAGACATTTTTTATGACTTCGCCATTCCAAGAATGGTGAAAGGCATCAGCTGTTACCTTGTATGTCCTTGCATCTGTCTGTGCGTCTGTCAAATTGGTTTCTGATTAATAAGTTCTGAAAGGGTTTATTATATAATTGATATAATTTTGGTATGTTTCAGTTTAATTATAAAGTACGGATCAAGTTTGATGTTTGTCAGCATTCATAAAATTTTACAGGAACTATGGCCTCTTTTCAATTTAATAGTTGGCAAAATTTATAGCACATATAGGACATTTATGTCCTAGTTAATAATTTCTGTCATAATTACTACATAGTTTATATTGTGATATTATGTATATATAGCTGTGACCAGGAGGTAATAATAGTTGCATTTATTTTTAAAGGTTTACAATTCATACTATAGAAGATCTACGCAAAGAGCTAAATCGCCGCTCTAATCTCTCTGGTGACCATCTTCCAAGACCTAATTCACCGGAGGAAACAACACGAGCATTTTCCATGACCCCGGGGCAAGACACGGCCACACCCCTTATATACTCCTCAGCAGGCTATCAGTCACATTCGGAAGAATTTCTTGCAAGAAAACCAGTGGTAAGATTTTGACATTTTAACTCTTTGTCCATGAACAAATATCTAAAACATTGTCACTATATATACAGTCAAGCCTGTGTTAGTGGTCACCTCTATTAAGCAACCTCTTGTCTTTAACAGCCACATTTTCTA
The DNA here is from genome assembly GCA_029582155.1 of Panopea generosa. Classification (NCBI taxonomy): domain Eukaryota; kingdom Metazoa; phylum Mollusca; class Bivalvia; order Adapedonta; family Hiatellidae; genus Panopea; species Panopea generosa. The sequence continues at coordinate 48,894,847 of CM055901.1, forward strand.
CTTACTGTTTTTATAATTCTAGTTTTATTCAACCTGTTTTTAGCAGCCACCTGCATCAAGGTGTCATTTTAGCTCTTTTTCTTGAGTGGCTGCTTAATATGGGTTTTTATTTTATATTCCTGCAATCAGAGGTTTATATTCTTTTCATTATTTCTCCATGGTGATAGATATACACTATTATATCTCATTGTCATTTATCTCTCACCACTGGTTCAAATGGGAAAGTTCTCAATTCTGGCAGAAATGGGTGCACTCGAGGACTGGTTAACCTTCCAGGATCCAAGGAAAGAGTGATTGTGTGCCCTCGATGGCACGAAAATGATGCTAAATATTCAAACAAAATATTACACAATTATCAACTTGTGCCTTTAATTTATGTTCATCAGTATCAACAAAATGACTTCTCCCCACGACCAATGACATCACTTCTGAAGGAGAAACTTGATCTCAAGCTAGACTTCAGTGCCAGGAGAACCCAGTCTGCTGGAGCGATAGAGAGGTCCAGTCGTCAATCTCAGTACAGTCCAACCAGTCCAAGAAACTCTCCAGATAAAAAATCACTCAAGTCAGCAGATTCCAAGGTAAGATTGTTAATTCCAATCAAATTTCTGGACTTTTAGAGTATATGTGACAAAATGCCATCTGTATTGTAATGTATAGTGTAATGTTTCAGTCATACGTGAAAGGCTATTTATAGTTCACTTTGCATGCGGAAGGTCCTGGGTTCGATCCCTGGCCAGATCATACCAAAGACTTGAAGTGTTTTTGCTGGGTGCTCAGAATTTAGAGGATAGTTGAAGGTCTCGTTGGCCTGGTGTCAGAATAAAGTGACTTGGTTTGGTATCATACCATGTGTCTGCAATGTGATACTGCAGTATGGTAGTGCTTAAAATATTGTATCTCAAGTAAACACCGTCACCATATAACTGAAAAGTTGTTTAGCAATGCTAAACACCATACAACAACAACAACTACTTTATAGTTCACACTCAGACTGAGCTCTGCCACAATAAAGTTACAGACTCATGATCTCTTTACACTGACACATGACTGACCAGTCCAGGAACTGCCCTCTTAATATTCAGGAAAAGCCAAGGAAGTTACAAATTTATGTTTCGTGTATGCCAAGGCCAGGTATCAAACCCACAACTGTATGGAAGACAGACACTACCGGTAGACCAGTGCGAGTCATGACATTGTGATGTTCATACTAAATAGGGTTCATGAGAAACTGGACTCTCCTTTTTGAAAATTCTAGCCCCTTTATAAATAAAATCATGTGCAAATATGCATTCTCTAATATTATATCTATTTATATTTCCAATACAGGGGAAGTAATAAATGAATGAAAGCAGTATGTGGCAATGCATGCTTATGCATGTATGTAGACTGTCATTTGAATAATTTATAAACTTAAGAATGGAGCAAATGTTTGATTGTAAATCTAATTTAGTAACGGAAATGAATATTTGTGAAGGCATTGATTGTGGATTATGTGATGTTTATTTATAATGTGTCTCAGCGTCAACTTGTTCAAGGTCTTAATAGATGTGTAATAAGTCTCAACTCTTAAGTTGTGCTTTAAATTATGGTTGATAGCTCTCAACTCTGAATTATGTTGATATATATTAGCACTCAGCTCTAAGTAATGCAATATATTGAATGGAGCTTGACAGCTCTCAGCTCTAAATAATGCAATATATTGAATAGAGCCTGACAGCTCTCAGCTCTAAATAATGCAATATATTGAATTGAGATTGACAGCTCTCAGCTCTAAATAATGCAATATATTGAATTGAGCTTGACAGCTCTCAGCTCTAAATAATGCAATATATTGAATGGAGCTTGACAGCTCTCAGCTCTAAATAATGTGATATATTGAATGGAGCTTGACAGCTCTCAGCTCTAAATAATGCAATATATTGAATGGAGCTTGACAGCTCTCAGCTCAAAAAAATGCAATATATTGAATGGAGCTTGACAGCTTTAAGAAATGCAATATATTAAATGGAGCTTGACATCTCTCACTCAAAATAATGCAATATATTGTATGGAGCTTGACAGCTCTCAGCTCTAAATAATGCAATATAGATGTAATATAGCTGTAATTAGATGTCTGACATTTGCAAGTGATGGATTCTGCTATGTATTGACTGATGTTTGACAGCTCTTTTCCCTGATGTTAGATACATGTATCATGCATCTGTATGCTGTTTTCTGTAGCTCTCAGCTCAAAAACATTTTATATCTGCCAAATAATGTGATTATTTTTCATTTCATTAGGATAAACTAGCATTACCAACCAGTAAAATCTCCTTTAAGAGTTTATGCCTGTTAAATTAATATCATCTGTACCATTCAGTGTATTATTTGAATCTCTTATTTAAAAAAACACAAAACAAATAGGACTTTGATGTTTTTTACAGGTGTTTCCAACACTTGTGGTCTCAAATCTTATTTTTGGTTCACACACTAAATTGTTTTTTAAGTTTACACAAATTTACTTGCTGGTGAAGTAAGCTTAGAGCTTATATGAATCATTCATAAGTGTGTTTCCTTTGTAGAACCACATTGAATGTTGTGTTTTGAGAGGCTAATCCATGACCTTTAACATGAGTGGATAGCACTCTATCCACTGCACTACTGCCCCACTTATTTTCATTGTACAATGAACTATGGTAAATGAAGTAAATATGTTGGAGTGAAGAGTTTGCATTGATACATTCATCAAATACTTTAACACTATGAATTGATGTTTTCTTTTCACTTTTCTCAACATAGACAGAAGTGGGCGAGGACGCTGGAGAATTGGAGAAGGTGCCTTCTGATTGTGTACATTGTGCCATAGCTGCAGCTCTCGCCAAGGATGCGGGTGCAGATAACAAGGTTTGTCTTTCATTGTCTTTATATTGTGTATTACATAGATAAGGTATCATTTTTTACTGTCTGTGTGGTTAGAAAAATGTACATGTATATCTCTTAGGTTACTTATTGTCCATGTACTGGAGAAAGTGTATACCATCAGTGTGTTTAAGAAGGTTCAGATGTGTTTGTTTGTTCTATTGTCCCATGTTGGATTTAATGTCTGCTACTATGTCTGTATATAGAAGAGAAGTTATTACCTGTCTGTCTGTCTGTCTGTCTGTCAGTCTGTCTACCTTACTGCCTGTGCAAATGAGAATATAAGAATCCATCATGAGTACACCATGTGGGACGGAAAAATCTCACCTGAGGGGTCCAAGTTATGTGCAGAGATGAGATTCTGCCAAATTTTCTTAATTTAATTTAATTTAACCCAGAAGTTAGATTTTTCTTCTTCACATGGATGAATTCATGGTGGATTTTTTTCTCCCATTTTTTTTTTATTATCCTCAAATGGTCATCAACACAAAAATGGCTATGTGTAGCTAAAAAAACAGATATATGAAGAAATCAGCATTTTAAAGTACATACTAAAAGTATTTACCAGAAATTACACCTGTTAATCTCTCCGCTCATTGTTTAATATTACACTTCAAATATAACTTTTATCTTGATCCTGTTCTTGTAGGTAAGCAAGCTGTCATTAAGTTAGTTTCGTAGGTGTGAAAATGAATAATCTACGTAATTGCCATTTTGTGAATAATGAAATAAATTACAAATATCGAATTAGTTTTAGATTTTCGTCAGGTCATGTGAGAAAGCTGAGATTTTTTCCATTGGGAAAACCCATATTTTCTATCAGCAGAAATGGGAGAAAACGCATATCTTCTGTGAGGAGAAATGGGAGAAACCCATATCTTCTATCAGCAGAAATGGGAGAAAACGCATATCTTCTGTGAGGAGAAATGGGAGAAAACCCATATCTTTTATCAGCAAAAATGGGAGAAAACACATATCTTCTGTGAGGAGAAATGGGAGAAAACCCATATCTTCTATCAGCAGAAATGGGAGAAAACATGTATCTTCTGTGAGGAGAAATGGGAGAAAACCCATATCTTCTATGAGGAGAAATGGGAGAAAACATGTATCTTCTGTGAGGAGAAATGGGAGAAAACATGTATCTTCTGTGAGGAGAAATGGGAGAAAACACATATCTTCTGTGAGGAGAAATGGGAGATAATCCATATCTTCTATGAGGAGAAATGGGAGAAAACATGTATCTTCTGTGAGGAGAAATGGGAGAAATCCCATATCTTCCGTGAGGAGAAATGGGAGAAAATCTATATCTTCTATGAGAGAAATGGGAGAAAACATGTATCTTCTATGAGCAGAAATGGGAGGAAGTGTGATGATGTATGTTAACCCAACTGTCTGTGCCTGAAAAAGGGAAAATGTCAACTTGTCGTACTGTCTGGATACTGAAAAAAATGTAAATGTCTGTTTGTCAATGTCTGTTTTGTGTATTGGTTTTTGATTGATTGAATATTCGAGGGCTAACAGACCATCTGTATTGGAGAAAGTAAATGTCTGTTTGTATTATCATCTGTGCTGGGGTCAATACCATAGTTCATAACATACTGTCTACAGAGTGGACAAATGTGTTTATATACATGTTTATAGTACTGGTATCTAATTAAACAACATGAATTTTATTGATGATTAATATTATTTATTTTTAATATAATGTCACATATTAGAATTGATCACAGATAAGTAAAGCCAACTGAATATTACAGTGATCCACTAGAATATAGTTATAATACTGTAAGATATTTATTGCTGTTGTAAACTGATTTATTACGGACCATGTTTGTATAGGTCTAGAGCATCAGGTCTTAGATCTAGGGTCAGGGGGAAGGTTTCACACGTGTGGTGTCCTTGAGCAAAGACTTTATCCACATGCGCTTAGTACAGTTCTACCCAGGAAAACTTTGAATGTGGTTTGCCTAAGTTGTAAGAACTTATTTTACAATCAATGTAAAATTAATACATATCTGACTTATTGGAAATGGTTTAGTTTTGGCAGTGTAAAAATTGAATATAGTTTTATGTTGTACAGACATGCCATATTAACATAATAGTGTATTTTTACAGTAGATTGTTCTAAGATTAGTTTAAACTTATTTACTTTACTTCGATTGTGAAACAAATTATTACGATTTTCACAAATCACTGTGGTCGATATCATCCTAGGGAGAACCAGTACTAACGATATATGGGAAAAGTGTCTTGCTCAAGGACACCTTACATGGCCGTGACAGAGGATCGAAAACAAGACTCTGATCCTGGGGCAGATGCTCTACCACTGGATCATGTGCTCCTTCTAAGAGTTCACTGATGGGGATACATATCCAATATCAGATATATATATACATCTTTCACTACCACTGGACCACGCTCTCCTTCTTAAAGTTCACTGATGGGGATACATATCCAATATCAGATATATATACATCTTTCACTACCACTGGATCACTCTCTCCTTCTTAATATTTACTGATGGGGATACATATCCAATATCAGATATATATACATCTTTCACTATCACTGGACCATGCGCTCCTTCTTAAAGTTCACTGATGGGGATACATATCCAATATCAGATATATATACATCTTTCACTACCACTGGACCACGCGCTCCTTCTTAAAGTTCACTGATGGGGATACATATCCAATATCAGATATATATACATCTTTCACTACCACTGGACCACGCGCTCCTTCTTAAAGTTCACTGATGGGGATACATATCCAATATCAGATATATATATACATCTTTCACTACCACTGGATCACTCTCTCCTTCTTAATATTTACTGATGGGGATACATATCCAATATCAGATATATATACATCTTTCACTACCACTGGATCACTCTCTCCTTCTTAATATTTACTGATGGGGATACATATCCAATATCAGATATATATACATCTTTCACTACCACTGGATCACTCTCTCCTTCTTAATATTTACTGATGGGGATACATATCCAATATCAGATATATATACATCTTTCACTACCACTGGATCACTCTCTCCTTCTTAATATTTACTGATGAGGATACATATCCAATATCATATATATATACATCTTTCACTACCACTGGACCACGCACTCCTTCTTAATATTACTGATGGGGATACATATCCAATATCAGATATATATACATCTTTCACTACCACTGGATCACTCTCTCCTTCTTAATATTTACTGATGAGGATACATATCCAATATCATATATATATAAATCTTTCACTACCACTGGACCACGCACTCCTTCTTAATATTTACTGATGGGGATACATATCCAATATCAAATATATATACATCTTTCACTACCTTTGGACCACGCTCTCCTTATTAAAGTTCACTGCTGGGGATACATATCCAATATCAGATATATATACATCTTTCACTACCACTGGACCACGCTCTCCTTCTTAATATTTATTGATGGGGATACATATCCAATATCAGATATATATACATCTTTCACTACCACTGGATCACTCTCTCCTTCTTAATATTTACTGATGAGGATACATATCCAATATCATATATATATACATCTTTCACTACCACTGGACCACGCACTCCTTCTTAATATTTACTGATGGGGATACATATCCAATATCAGATATATATACATCTTTCACTACCTTTGGACCACGCTCTCCTTCTTAAAGTTCACTGCTGGGGATACATATCTAATATCAGATATATATACATCTTTCACTACCACTGGACCACGCTCTCCTTCTTAATATTTACTGATGGGGATACATATCCAATATCAGATATATATACATCTTTCACTACCTTTGGACCACGCTCTCCTTCTTAATATTTACTGATGGGGATACATATCCAATATCAGATATATATACATCTTTCACTACCTTTGGACCACGCTCTCCTTCTTAAAGTTCACTGATGGGGATATATATCCAATATCAGATACATATACATCTTTCACTACCACTGGACCACGCTCTCCTTCTTAATATTTATTGATGAGGATACATATCCAATATCAGATATATATACATCTTTCACTACCACTGGACCACGCGCTCCTTCTTAAAGTTCACTGATTGGGATACATATCCAATATCAGATATATATACATCTTTCACTACCACTGAACCACGCTCTCCTTCTTAATATTTATTGATGGGGATACATATCCAATATCAGATATATATACATCTTTCACTACCACTGAACCACGCTCTCCTTCTTAATATTTACTGATGGGGATACATATCCAATATCAGATATATATACATCTTTCACTACCACTGGACCAAGCGCTCCTTCTTAACATTTACTGATGGGGATACATATCCAATATCAGATATATATACATCTTTCACTACCTTTGGACCACGCTCTCCTTCTTAATATTTATTGATGGGGATACATATCCAATATCAGATATATATACATCTTTCACTACCACTGGACCACGCGCTCCTTCTTAAAGTTCACTGATGGGGATACATATCCAATATCAGATATATATACATCTTTCACTACCACTGAACCACGCGCTCTTTCTTAAAGTTCACTGATGGGGATACATATCCAATATCAGATATATATACATCTTTCACTACCACTGGACCACGTGCTCCTTCTTAAAGTTCACTGATGGGGATACATATCCAATATCATATATATATACATCTTTCACTACCACTGAACCACGCTCTCGTTAATATTTACTGATGGGGATACATATCCAATATCAGATATATATACATCTTTCACTACCACTGAACCACGCTCTCCTTCTTAACATTTACTGATGGGGATACATATCCAATATCAGATATATATATACATCTTTCACTACCACTGGACCACGCTCTCCTTCTTAACATTTACTGATGAGGATACATATCCAATATCAGATATATATACATCTTTCACTACCACTGGACCACGCGCTCCTTCTTAAAGTTCACTGATGGGGATACATATCCAATATCAGATATATATACATCTTTCACTACCACTGAACCACGCGCTCCTTCTTAAAGTTCACTGATGGGGATACATATCCAATATCAGATATATATACATCTTTCACTACCACTGGACCACTCTCTCCTTCTTAATATTTACTGATGAGGATACATATCCAATATCAGATATGTATACATCTTTCACTACAACTGGCTTTATAGAAAATTTAAAACAATAAAATATTATTGCGATTATTTCTTTTTTTAAACTGTAATTACCTAACATTGGACATGGGTCAATATACCAATAATCCTCTTAAAACAGGCCAATTGTCCTCTGAAAGCAAGTCAATAATTCATTGACAATATGTCAAAACCTTTTTTTAAACAGATCAACAATCTTCCCAAAATAAGTTCTATAAAAACTGGTTATTTATCCTTTGTAAGCTCCCAATGAAAGGCTGGTAACCACCGGCCAGAAGGTTAACAATTACATAAAAGTCACTGTTAGTTAGACTAATAAAAAAAGCACTGTTCACATTATTTACGGTGAGGTCTTTTTGCCTCCGTCTTCTTTTCTTCCAGTCCATTCTTCAGAATATTTTTCAGTTGTGGTACAGTCGCATATTGATCCGCTGTTTTATTGTCTTCATCCGGTGAATCAAGTTCAATTCCGGACTTCATCAATAAAATACAAATATTCAAGTGATCAATTTCAGCCGCGTGATGAAGGGCTGTTTTTTGTTTATTATCACGACTGTTTATTATTGCGTTATGATGAAGTAGAAAGTTCACAAAACTTCCTGACTTTGCACAAACTGCGTAATGCAAGGGAGTTAATCCATGTAAATCTCTGAAGTTAATGTTTGCTCCTGCCTGTACCAGAATTGTAGCGATGTTAAAGCTGAAGTTTTCTATCGCCTCATGGAGGGGTGTCTTGTTGCCGATTGTGAGCATGTTTACATTAGCGTGATGTTTGAGCAAAAGTTGAGCTGTCTCTGTAGCACCGTGTCTTGCCGTAATATGGAGCGGGGACTTTCTAAAAGTGGTGGAAAGATTGACGTCTGCTCCATTCTCTATCAACAATTTTCCAATTTGTGAGCTATTTATAGCACATGCCAAATGAAGAGGGGTCCTTCCCATAACTTTTTCCTTACTATTTACGTTTGTTGTGCTTTTCTTCAATACCATTTTAGTTAAATCGACATAACCACTCTCTACCGCTAAATGAAGGGGCGTCACTCCTTGCTTGTTTCTAATTGTCACGTCAGCACCTCTAAGAATCAGAAGTTTTGTAATATCAATATTTTTGTATTGAAAAGCTAAATGCAACAAACTCTGTCCACTCCCGTCTATTGCGTTAATATCTCCACCTCTCTCTATGAGAAACTGCGTCATCCTGGTACTGTTACGCAATAGGGTCAAGTGTAACGGAGTTCTACCCGCCACATCTTGGGCATTTATTAAAGCCCCTCTCTCGACAATAAGGTTTGCAGCCTGTATATTGTCCCTGAGGACAAGTTTATGTAAAAGAGAGGTTCCCGATTTCTTGGATAGCTTCTCATTGATGTCAGCACCATTGTCAATTAGCATACGAGCAATAACCAGGTTGTTGTAGAGTAAGGCCATATGCAGGGGTGTCTTGCCTTCATTGTTTCTGGCATTGATATCAACTCCTAAATCCAAAAGTAACTGAAAATAGAATAAATCATTCTAGTTCACCTCTGTTATGCCAATTTTTTTCAAGGGGTTTAACATCAGTTTCAACACATAACAGGTTACAAACAGGCTATATTACAGTAACAGTTTTATTGATGGAGGAATACTCAGATAATCGGGGAAAATGAATCTGAATAGAAGCACTCTCCATATGCATGTAACTGACAAACTCTCTAATGTAAAGTTTTTGGACTAAACTGGAAACAAACCCACAACCTCAGTAATGGGAGGTACCGGTAAGTGATTTTTCAAGAAAAAATGATATTCTTTGAGTTATCAAGAAAGTTCTTTGTACTTTTGAAACAGTCTTCATCCCACCTTTCCACACCACCTTTCAGCCAAATATTTTCCATAACTTTAAAATAATTCAAAGATTATTTGCAGAAAGATGGTGTTTCTGTTGTGATTCATTCAAATACATATCTTTGTGCACCAATAAAACTGGATGCCATATATAACCTGTAATGTGTTGAAAACAATGTTAACTTCGTTTAAAAAAAATATACATAAATAAACAAATATTATTTTTTTAAAGAGATTTACAACCACAGTTACTACCAATCCTGTAGCAACCCCGGATTTGGTTTTATGGTCTGCATAATAACTCATGGGGAGGTGATAAGCATTCTTCACTGTGAATTGTTTATGATCTGATATCAAGGAAAACACTTAAAAACATTTTAAGATCTGTGCACATAGCAAATAAAGATGTGAAATATATGTTCCTATAAAATAATCAAGTTTGACTGTTAGATAAAGGGGCTTTTGTTCATTTAAAACTGGTGGCTGTTTTCAGAAAATATACTATTATTAAAGGACTCCAATCACGATTTTGAAACAAACAAACCCCACCTCACCTACATGGCACATGACAGCTCTCTTCTAACTAATCATGCGATAAAGCCTCACAACATGCCTCAGCTAACTAGTCATGTGACAAGGCCTCACAACATGCCTCAGCTAACTAGTCATGTGACAAGGCCTCACAACATGTCTCAACTGCCCTAACCCACGGGATGGATACATATTCTTAATCCTACCACAGAAAGTAAGAAGTCTACAGCTAGCTGACATGATGCCTTACTCAAACCTTTCTCACTAGATTGATGCCCCCTAGCCCATTATCATTTGGCAGAGGACCTCACCAATATTGTCCATGTCTAGCTCATTAGACAGATGTCTTCAAGGGTTACCTTTCTCACCAGGCAGTATTGATCACCTTGCAGATGCCATTTGCATAGTCGAACCAGCAAGATATCAATATCTTTCCAGTAAGCAAGATGCATTTACCTTAACTATGCTAACTGAGCAAATACCTTCACCATGGTCTTCAATTGTAGGCATATTATCCTTACCTCGGACATTCTCTTCATACAGGTGACATTACCCTTGCTTTGCTCAACAGACAGATCATTTTACCATAGGCTAATTATCCTTATTCAACATACATATGGCTTATCCTAGTTTTGCTAAATAACCATAATTATGGTTTTGTCATAGCTTTGCTCAACATCAATAATTATGGTCTTGTCATAGCTTTTCACAGCATCCATAATTATGACCTTGTCCTTGCATTGCTCAACAGGCATATGACCATGCTAAATATTCCCCCTGACAGTCACACACACAGAAATCAGAAACATTAATACCTGAAGTATATGTGGGCGTGACAACTGAGCCATCGCATGTAACGCTGTTGTTCCATCTTCAACGATGATAGTGCATATTTCCCGTGAATCTTTACTGTTCTTCAGCAACATACGTACAACATCTTCCTCCGTATTGTACTTGACGCACCTCACCACCTCCTCCGCCTCCTTCTCTAACAACCTGTACCCCCTCATATCAGAGGCATCATGTAGCAGCAGCACCTCAACCTGAAAACAGGAAGGTGGAAAAATAAAAATAAAGTCTGAGATGAATATTACCTGAGGCATCTGAAAATAAAAAAGTCCATTTCTCTGCTAGTGTAGTCAATTTCAAAGGCTTTTATGATATATTGTTGTTGTTTTTTCTCTGAGCAGATATTTATTTCTTTCATACATTTTTTATCTATAAATAGAATTATTTCATTTTGTTCAGTACTGGTATTGAAATCCTATTAAAATGAAAAGAAATATAAAAAAATGGCATACTTTCTATTCAAGTAAAAAATGATTTTCTGTCAGATCATTTAGAGAGAACAAAAAGTAAGCTGAGTAAAAAGAAGAGAGCACAATGAAATCAAATTTAAAATCATTTACCTGTAATTACCAAAATTTTCCTATTCAAACCCATTTAAATCTTCTTCAATATCAAATCACAGATCACTTAAACTGTTTGAATTTATACTTATGTGTATGTAGATATTAGACTGGAAGATAAAAACAAATGTAAACAGGTTGGATCTCAAAAACACTTGAGTAACAAGTACTTTGTGTATAGCTACAACCGTATCTAGAGAAACGGACCAATCGAGATTAAGTTATTGTTTTTATTCATCAGATATTAATTATTCAAAGTATGAGAAATGATAAACCATGCAGTTGGTTCGATAACCAGCTAGTTTAAATCATGCCACTCATATTTCATATGACTAAACTAGATTTATGTAGTTAAATATAGTTGCTGTGAGTTTTATTTAGACATCATGCAGTTTGCCCTTTAAAATAAGTGATTTGAATAATTCATATGGTTTTTAAGTTTTTATTTGGATGTATTTAATATTTAATTTAATTGTCCTACAAGCAGCAGAACAGCAAGGTCTCAAAGGAATAAGGGGAACAGTTTCTAGGCCTTATTTTTTTTACGGGTATATTCCTATATTTTAACATGCACTGAATGATTAGGCTGATATGGGGATATCCCTGTTTATGACCTCATTTGATAAGTGAAGTTGTAGGTGAGATGCACTGAGGAAGCATAATGGTGCGAGTTTTTACTCCAACCAGAAACCTTGGATTCCAAGTCTGATGCACACTTACCACTGTCTGTTTCCATATAAAGGAGTACATCAGGACTTTTCAAAGTTTTAAAACATTTTTACCAATATATTATGCCTGTACTCACTGACCCCGGATTGCCAAAAAGATGTCTGTTTAAACATGGCAAAATAATATATTGTAAAGGGGTTTCCTAACTTGGGCTAGGTTGGACTAAAATAGATTTCCTGCTTAAAATTGCTACATATTTTATAATGTTCTACACATGATATCTTTTTGATTTCAATTTGATCTGTCATACAGGTGTAACATTGTAAAGTTTGTTTCCAAATGACAATGTGAAGGTCATCAAGCAGTATTTAATTGCGGTCTATTTAGGATTTTGTTTAAAGTTTACCACTCTGTTTGAAACATCGATTTTTTCTCATTTTTGTGGATTTGATATACCAATCAACAATTTGTTTTTATCTATTCATGGTAATGAGATGCATTTTATCCATTTTAAAAATAATTTTAGTTTTTAAGACATTTATAGCGATTTTTTCCTGATACACTCCCTTTAAACAGTCATGGAAGTCTATTCTATAATTCTTACATTCTTTTTCATTATAACTGCACTTTCCAAATCTATTTTCTTTGTAAAATGCAATGAAATCCAAATTTTTAAGCTGCCATTTCCTAATATAATGTCTTGTTAATAAAATCCTACCAAATGCAATATTTTAGGCTGCCATTTTCTTATAAATATAATGTCTTGTTAATAAAATCCAACCAAATGCAATATTTTAAGCTGCCATTTTCTAATCTATTTCCATTATAAAATCATTCAAATTATGATGTTTTAAGCAACCATTACCTATTCTTTTTCCATTATAAAATCCAATGAAATCCAATATTTTCCTACCAACTTACCTGTGATATCTGGCGACCACTTTGTGATTCACCAACCTGTTAATCCTGTGTACTAATAAACCACGATAATTGTAAATTTACTGTTCACAGTTCAGCGGGCATCATCACAAATCCAAATATTTTCATCCGTCTTTTTCAAAATGAGAAACTTTGCATTAAGTTGTTCAATACCTTGATTTTAAGAAATTCTGCAATTATCAATACTTGTTCAACTTGTTGTAAATCATATAACTTGATCCCTGTTAATGCTTGACAGTCACTGAATGTAAAAAAATGGATTATTCAGTATGTAAAACTTTTCTCGCACAAAACAGGTATTGATTATGGAGTTAATCGTTATAAGCTTCAGGAAGAGCTAAGAAACTGTAATACATTAAATCGTGGCATGCAGTGGTATGTTTTAAATTTGCCATCGCTTGTGAAAAATAAAAAAATAAAATAAAACGTCAAAATGAAAATCTGTCGAAGGAAAGTTCAAACTTGGTACAGTTTTCATATATTTTTCTGTAGAAGTATATAAACCATTGTAATTACTTTTTTCTGTCAGTAATTGTTCTAAACTGCATTTAAAGGGAAAATACTCTATTTTGGAAAGAAAAATAACAAACACAATACAGGATCTTTACATAGAAAATGATGTGATAATCAACTCCAAATAAACTTGCATGTGGTGAGGGAGAGGGGAGGGCGGTAAGGGTGAAAGTGAACCATGACTGGTTACCACATTTTTTATACCAGCATTTAACCATTGTTATTACACACTTTTACTATTATCATACTTTAATAAATCAAGAAGCTGACAGACTTCTGATTGCATTTTTCTCGAAATAAAAGTTAACAAAACTTGCTCTGGAACCCGATAATGAACTCGAACATTGCTCATACCACACTGAATGTAGTGGTTGAAGTCATTTCAGTCTGTATTGATTTCATGAATAGGATTTCTATGAACGTATTATACTGCCAATTAACTAGGCAATTAATGCAATTAAGGTAACCATGATAATATTGAGGTCATGTGACATTTATAATGATATTTAATTCATACCAGTAAATGATATCCACCAACATTGATCGATAAACAAACAAGTTGACTTCTGATTCATCATGTGGAGCCCATTAGATTTTAACATATTTGTGTCGATATGCAGCAAAGCAAATTTAGCTAGCACTTCAATTGTTTGAAGTGGTATAAAACATTTTATCTCGGATAATGTTGCTTTTTGTAGAAGGTTGATCGAATTTTAAGACCCATTAGCTCCAATAACAAATCGATATTTTATAGTGCTTCGTGGCTGAGTAGTGTAGGAAGCTGTCTCAAGATCTCTTACCTCTCATTGCTGAGGTCATGGGTTTGAGCCCAACTTGGGGAAAAACTAATTTACTCAGTTCCATGTTTTTGAGTCTGAAGTCTTCCTCCTCCAGTATAATTGGTTGCCGTGTATGTATTGGGTTTAATTCCATTTTCAACACATGACATGTTACATATTATTAATCCGGCAGAAGACCTCTTAATGAATCTGAGTAGAAACACTGTCCTTCCGCAAGTAACTGGCAAACTTTCTCACGTAAAGCTTTTGGGCTAAGCTGGGCTCAAACTCAAAACCTCATTGATAGTGAGTGGTTATTGAATGACAACACCTTAGACCAACCAGCCAAAGAGGACCCCATTGCCATATAGAACCTGTACTTAATGTGTTGAAAATGATCTTAGATATGATTATGAAATAACGTAGTTTTACATATGTTTTTCTATGTATACCGTATATATATTGAGATAATTATTTGTGAATAACCAAGACATAAATGTACAGATCAGACTATGGTGAGCGTGCCTAGCTACAATGTAAAACATAAACACAATATCAAGGCCTCTGTCAAACCAATAAATTTGGTGTCAATCAAGACTTATACTATGGATTTACATGCAACACATCTGGACTGGACAAACAATTTACATACATGAACTTATAGCTTTATATGAGTAGGATCCAGTTAAGGATTCATGACTACTCACATGCTATATAAATGACAGATTTATAAACTCATTGGATCATAGAAATACAGTGAATTTATATATATTATTTCATAAATTCACAACAACAGAAGTTTAGTATTTACGAGATATATATATATAGCTTATACAATCATGGTCACATTATCCACTAAATGTAACCACTATTGCATTGATTAAAATATAAGATGAGTGTGGCGCTAGTGCAGAGGATAGTGTGTTGGCTACTTATACCAGATGTTGCAGGTTTGATCCCATGCTTGATCAGATTGCCTCCCTAAAATAACACACAATACTGATTCCATCCAGGAAACTGACTCAAGAGCAGTTTATATAAGCTCTAAGCTTACTTCCCAATAAAGCAGAAATGAATTAAGTATACAACTAAGCTTGGCATAAAACATATCCAACACATTATACATTATGCAGTCAGATTATTTTTTTTGTTCACTTACTAATAAAATATAAAGAATTATAAAACAAAACATGTTACAATTATAACACAACCTACAATCACAATATCAGCATTTATCAACTATTAAAACTTGTTTTGTAAAAAAATGTTTGAGACGTGTGGTATGATACCCCACCCTGTCACATTATATTGGCACCAGGCTGACCAGACCTAGAACTATCCTATAAATGCTGGGCACCAAAACAGGAAGCTTATAGTAACATTTATAAGTCTTTGGTATGGCCTGGCTGGGGATTGAACCCACGACTTTGCGCATACAAACACCCCTATTTTGAAACTTGTAATTGGAACAAATATTAAATACGACTATCGCCAACTGAAATTTAGGAAACATTTTCTAAAACTAGTTATAGACTTACTTGCATGCACCCAGTCATTTCAGTCTTATCCCCTCTTATCCAATAGCAAAAATTACTATTAGAATATTTTAGAAAATTCTTAAATTTTTCAAAGTTACTAACCTTTTCCTAAGTACTTTAAAAAAAGAACAGTTAGCATTCCAGGGAATGCTCTTGCTGAAAACAATTCTTTATATGTGAGTATCTTTCTATCTTTTCAAGAGTGGCACTAAATAAGCTATAAAATATTAAAATGTTCATGATCGATAAAAAAACGTTCCTATTAAATTCCAAAATTTCATTTCATGAATACAATAAGATCGTACCTCTGACATGGTCTCCTTATTTGATCGTATACTGTTTTCCTTCTAGCAGACTACTTTAATAATAAATTCCCAAATTATTCGAAATATAATCTCTAAATTGATTTCCAACCTTGCATATTGAAAAACAAGGATTAATGTTTAAGTTGTGTATCAAAATAATTGTTGTTTTTTTCTGCCACTATGTGACAATTGATAAGCATTTTGACATTAACATTACGGCTTTTGCCATTTTATCATGTCACTTCCTTACATACTAGCCAGATATCAGAGTTATCTGACCCAAGTCCCCTGTCACTACCTTACAATAGCTAACCATTGATTAATAATACTTCAAAATTGACTTGCCTTTATCCACAACATGGTAATCAAATTGATAAGTTACCAACATACCTTGTATATTGAAAATTATATCTCATTTAAAATGTTCATTTTTATCTCACTCCTTATTTGAGATCCGTCAGTTTTGAAATGACTATCAGTTGAAAATTAAAGATTTTCAAGTACAGTAAGATATTGACGTGAGTGATATATAGGCGAAGAATGGATATGTAGGGGATATGTCACATACATATAAATATAAGCCTCAAAAGTTCATATCAAGTTGAAGTGGAGAAGGTACAGCCAAGGTGCAATGAGAGTAATTTGCGTGTGTTTATATACAGTCAATATTTAATGGACAACAATATTGACTTAATCCATAAATAACATCGCAATGAATATCTGTAGATAGCGAAGGTGTTTAAATTGTCCAAATATAAAACACTTTAAATGAATTTCACTCATTCGTTTCTATTCATTTCTGTTTGCGATTTTGTGAAGTAATAACCTGGTATTTGTCCCTCTATTGAACTGTACTTCAATATTGACTTTATAAACTATTATGCTGTCGTTTTTTTTTCAACAAAGCTTCTTATCAATTTTTTTTAAAGGTATTTCAATTTTCTAAATCGCCATACCTTTTAATCTTAAATAATTGTAAAGTAAGTTTGAATATTTAAATCCACACGGCAATATCATTGACTGCATGTGTTATACCTTTACATAATCTTATGTAGGATTTACCAGCTTTAATGCAATTAGCACACATTAAAATCTCTCACTACCCTGCCCATGCAGAGTGTTATACTTCTTATGAAAATACAGATTTTATAGGTGACGGTTACTTTAGTTCAAATGGAGGGTATTGTTCAGTTACAGCTGAGGTTTTATACTCGAGTCCTTTCACAATTTAACATTGAAGTTTGAGCCCCTTCAAAGTTTAATGTATATTACTAGCAGTTTTCTTAGGTTTAAGGTTTATGTCCAAGTCCTGTTCCATCTCAGGGTACAAGTTTGAGCCTTTTTTACAAACGAGGGTTTGTTTCCTTTCACAATTGAATATAAAGGGTCAGATTCTTTTACAGCTGAGGGTATATAGATTAAAGCCGTTTTACAGCTGAGGGAATAAAGGTTAAAGCTGTTTTACAGCTGAGGGAATAAAGGTTAAAGCTGTTTTACAGCTAAGGGTATATAGGTTTAAGCTGTTTTACAGCTGAGGGTATATAGGTTAAAGTCATTTTACTGCTGAGGGAATATAGGTTAAAGCTGTTTTACAGCTGAGGGTATATAGGTTAAAGCCGTTTTACAGCTGAGGGTATATAGATTAAAGCCGTTTTACAGCTTAGGGAATAAAGGTTTAAGCTGTTTTACAGCTAAGGGTATATAGGTTTAAGCTGTTTTACAGCTGAGGGTATATAGGTTAAAGCCATTTTACAGCTGAGGGAATATAGGTTAAAGCCATTTTACAGCTGAGGGTATATAGGTTAAAGCCGTTTTACAGCTGAGGGTATATAGGTTAAAGCCGTTTTACAGATGAGGGCAGATTTTTTAATGTTAATAACAGCGAAATAAGAGCCCTTTAACAAATGAGGATAACATCTGTACTTGTGTCCCCAACTTGCCACAAAATGGAGTGGTGGTGCAGTGGATACAGTGTTGGCCATTCGGGCTGGAAGGTCAGGGGCTCGGTTCCAGAACTGATCCATTGTCTCCAAAATAAAAATCTAGTATTGGGTGTGTCGTGGTAATGAAATGAGAGTGAATTATAAAAGCTCTAATGTTTCTTCATAACAATTGAGCTCAAATAAAATTGTGTAAATTGTATAAATGCTTGAAGCAAGAATCTTTTATAAAGATATAATAAGGCCTTAACTTCAGTAACTCTGATCTTCAATGCAGATACAGTTATATGTGCTAATTTATTTTCATTTTCACCCTAGCAGTCTCAAGCAGAGACCAAATAATTGCACGAATCTTCTAGGATTGAGTGGTATATTCAGTTCTCCTTTATAAAAGGTTCAATGAAATTAAATGTCCTTTGAACATATTTCATTTCTTATTTGATTTGTTTGAGAGCTGTTGAACATTTGAATACTTAAATAGAATTCCCTCTATACTTGAATCAAATTAAAATACGTACTCTGGTATTCCACAGATGAACTGAAGTACAGGCATTAATTAATAATGTTTTCCAATCTGGTTTGGGTATAAAAACGCAAACACAGTTTGACACTCTTCAAAGTTTATGGTTCTGTATATAGCATGATATACGTTATAAATGAGATATATTTATACCAGTTTATATATTATTGTTATGATCGTTTTAGATTTATAAGTTGTTTTTGTTATATTGGAGAAAAGGAATGTTTGATTTTGTTCATACCATTCAATAAACTGTTCTACAGATCGATCTGTCGAAGTAAATTTTATAGATTTTTTTTATGGATATAAAGGTTGCTTCACATAATTATGTAACAGTAGTGACATTGAAATTTCTGAATACTTTTTTTTTTCTTTAAAATTTTCTTCTATCAACATTTTATATTGAATTTTGTAACATTTGAGGAATTATTCATTAGAATTTAAAAAAAAAGAATTTTTTTTTTATTTAGTCACTAGAAAGACGGTTCAATACATGATAATTGCATAGTACAGTCAAACCTGTCTTAAGCAGCCAGTCAAGGAAATAGACAGGGTGTTGCTTAATACAGGTTAATTTGCTCTGAAAGCATAGATATGGGAAATAGCAAATGTGGCTGCTTAAGACAAGTGGCTGCTCAAAAGAGGTGACCACTTATACAGATTTGACTGTACATATTTTTCCTCCTGTAGATCTAGTTCCAAAAATTGTTTGGCTGAAATAAGCCTCCCAAACAATAGAGAGTAGAAACAGCTGGAAGTCATAATAATAAAACAGGTCCTCCATGGTTGAGTGGTCTTGGGCTTCGTTTCAAGATCACTTACCTCTCATCGCTAAGGTCGTAGGTTCCTGTCCTGCTGACTCCAAAAACTTTATGTGAGAAAGTTCGCCAGTTACTTCCGGAAGCACGATGGTTCTACTCAGTCTTTCCTCACCAATAAAACAGGACATACCATATATAACCTTAAATGTATTGAAAATGGCACTAAACCTCTTTTAAAAAAATAATAATAATTACTCTAAATACATACTTTAGGTCAAAACATTTGCATGGTTGTTGATATACAAAATAAATTAAGAAGAATTCTGGTTAATTCTGGTGTGAAAATTAATGTTAATAAACGCTTTATTTAAATAAGATTTGAAAAATTGAAGTGTTTTGATCAAATATTCATGATTTTATTGAGTTTCTTGATAGACATCCTAAAGTGGAACTAATTTCAGATGACGTAGAAAATATATATGTCAGTAAAACCTATATTATAAATATTGAACCAAATTATTTCAAATTTAAGAGTATATCTGTATGCATTATGGATTGAGTTATATTATAAATCTGAAATTAAAATAAAACAAACTTAAAA
Source organism: Panopea generosa (assembly GCA_029582155.1). Classification (NCBI taxonomy): domain Eukaryota; kingdom Metazoa; phylum Mollusca; class Bivalvia; order Adapedonta; family Hiatellidae; genus Panopea; species Panopea generosa. The sequence goes on from CM055901.1 coordinate 48,915,273, forward strand.
ATAAATGATAAATATTGATTTTAGTAGACTGTGCAAATCTTTTGGCCTTATTGTATTTATTCATTTAGTGTGTTCAGTTCTTACTCAGATTTACACATACACAATTTTTAAATGCACTTATGTCTCACATATATCCATTCAATATGTTCAGTACTTACTCAGATTTACACATACACAATATTTAAATGCACTAATGTCTCACATATATCCATTCAATATGTTCAGTACTTACTCAGATTTACACATACACAATATTTAATGCACTAATGTCTCACATAAAAGTGGAGGATGATTTCATATTATTTGATATATAGCTCCTGTAGTGCCGAAGATGGCGTGTTGGCCAATCACACAAGAGGTCATACATTTGATACCAAACTTGACTCCATTCACCTCTCAAAAATCACAATAAATACTTGTTTTACACTGGAAATGGACTCATTTCACATAAGTTTTGAGCCTTCTGCGTAGTCAAGCTTAAATGAATTCCTGTAGATTAATAACTTAAACATGCAGATGAATGTTGCAAAAACTTTATATTGAGTGATTCACGTAACACATGGTAAATGAAGCAGCCCAAATTGAACCATAAGTCTTCTCATATTTAGCGGCTGCTCATGCCAAGAGTGACAAGATTCATCTCCAGTTTAGCTTATTAGTAGAGTTTGTATTAATTAAATCTGTGTCTTATAATAATTATGAACTTTGTACTTCTAGACACCTGACCATGTTCACGAGTACCCTCCAAAAACCACAGATCTGGATAAGAGTAAAGGGGAAACAACTCAGTCAACTCAGGAAAGGTCTGTATGTTCTAAGTCTTGGTTTAAAATATTTCTTCCTTATATTTGTTGTAACAATAGTTTATATAAACTCCATCTTTTTCTACATCAATAGTAATTATTATAGCTTGTAACACTTTATTCTTAATGGCACAGATGAAATTTGGAACTAGAGGTCATGAGTTTGATTCTCGCAGGGGCATGTGGTCCAGTGGTAGAGCATATAATCCAGGGTTAGAGAGTTGTTGATTAGTAGATCCTCTGCCAAGGCAATGTATTGTCACTGAGCAAGACACTTTATCCGCTTATGCTTAGTCTTGGTTCTAACATGGAAAACTTTAAAGGCAGTGTGTCAAATTCAATAATAATGTGACCAATTTAATGGTTCAAATCGAAATCAGATTGAAGTTACGTGATTCATTTGATACTTCATTTGTAAGCTGGAAATTTATTTTAGTCTGTAACCTGGGCCCGTAGGCAAAACTAAGAAATCCCTTTTCAGTATATTATGTTGGTATGTTTTAATAGATATCCTTATTGCAATAAAGGTTCAGTGTGTATATTTCAGCATACCATAATATAATTGAGAAACCTGACATACAGCTTTTAAGACTTGTTTATTTAAGTTGTAACAACTTGTTTCAAAACTTTGAAAATGTACTGATTGTTTTTTCTAGTGCAAAAGAGGCGAATAAAGAAAACGACCAACCTGAAACAAGTCGGACAGACATGGAGAGTCTTGCTCATTCTGATGAAGAACCGGAGTTACAAAACCTTGTAACCAGCAGATCAGAGAGACCAGCAAGTGCACCACAACCTACAGAAGGTACACAGAAAGGTGGAGCAGATCCCCAGGTGAATGGTGGAGGAAGAACCAGTGCATGCTACAGCAGCTTGCAGATTAATATTCCACAGGTAAGTGGTTAAATGTATTTAATACTACAGTAATTGTAGAGCTATTTCTTACATCTGAAACAAATCATGCTCAAATTCACCTTGGGTAGACCCAGTTCCGCATATTCAGATGAAGTGTCTTGATTTGAAAGACCCTAGACACCCCAAACCATGGAATCCATTATAGGTCTGATACTCTACCACTAGATCATGTACTCCACAGTTGGTACTTTATTTAAAAATGGTGTGTTTTTTCCCCCAGTATTTTAATCACCATATTTGGAGTAACTTTAAATGTTATTTTCATGTCATTTTCATATTTTCTTTAAATATTTCTTTTTATCTCATAAAAGTTTTAATACATGTTTTATGTAGCAGTGACATAGTAAAAAAATCTATGTTATATTAAGTTATTAAATTACAATGTGGTAAGGTTGTCCAGTACGTTGGTAATCATAGTATAGCTATTCTTGCCTGTAAGTTATCTCTTGTATTCAATCAAGTTGGACATGGTCATTTTTATAACATTTTGCTTACCACTATTTCTGAAAACTGTATGATACAAACATCTCAGTGCATATGAACTTGATTCTCTGTTTTGAACATTACTCTGGTAAATGTTTTAAATGTGTACTTTATTGCAATTTGTGGTCATCTGTGATAAAAAAAAGCTAAATATATATATATATATATATATATATATATATATATATATATATATATATATATATATATACTGAACAGAATGTTTTACCTACCACCTGACATTTTATGTACCATTTTCTCACAATGGATCAATGCAATTTCCTTGAAATTTGGACTTAAACAAGATTGAACATTTAGCCTATGTAAAACCAATACATATCGTCTGTTAATTTCGTATACACATTTCAAAACCACTACTCAATATTTTGATGAAGATTTTGAATATACAAGAGTGGCTGGTTAGCTGTTCCACTCAGTATATACAAGGTGTGTGGACACATTTGTTTAAAAACAAACAAACACAGTTATTAGGATGATACATACTTTGCTGTAATCGGGCATCTTTTCTTGTCAAATAGGCAATAATTTATCAATTTATAATAAAACTGAATAATTTTATACATAATTACATACAACTACTAACTACCCAGCAGCCCAGGTCATGGAGCCGTCAACGTCCTGGCGTAACTTTCAATACCTCTTAAAAGTTTCTCAAAGTAACATTCACTGTGTGTAATATTTTTCTCATGCCTGCAGACTACAAAATATTGAGTCACAAATAAACTCTAATTATATACTACATGTACATTGTGGTCTGATCATGCCGTATTTCGTGTCAATATCCTAGGATTTTGTCAGGCGGGAAAATACTTCAAACTGATGAGTGCCAAGTAGGCGAGTCTGTCTTTTTGCTCTATAATCATCTTTCATAGTACCCATCAGTTGGAATATCGTGGATGCCACTTGTAGATAAGGGAAAGACAGAGTGACGGATCCCCTGTGGTAGTTTTAATGATTTTCCCTGTCTCGACGGGCGTTTTCCCGAGCGAAACACACTTTTTATATGATCGTCCGCTGTTCTGGGGCATCAATGCCATAGTTTTACTTCAAATTTTTGCAGGTGTGTTTAAAAATTCCTGTGTTACATATAAACAAAATTGCTAATAACGTTAAAATTTATATAATATGGCGTCGGGATAACCATCTGGCGTACAAAGCAATAAGCAGACATTTTGTTTTTGTGCCCAAATATAGGCAATATAAAATGTAAGTATGGGTTTTGATATATGGTCTTTTCTGACCTGTGCCACTAGGTGGTTAGTGGTTGTTTATAATTATGCACAAGTTCCTTCATTTTCATTATAAATTGATAATTTGTTGCCTATTTGATGAGAAAATATGTCCGATTCTGGCAATGTATGTAATATACTTATAACTGTGTTAGTTTATTTTTAAATGATTGTGTCCCCAACATTTTGGACACACCTCATATATTTATTTCATCAGTTCAATAGTAGAATTAAAATTGATTATGTCCCTAAAAATAAAGAAAATAAAGTTACAATAATATCAGTAACCTGGTGATAGCACATTCCATTATAAATATGATTCACTACCTAGAATGGGGCACTTAATTACTGTAGTAGGGGATTTTTACATTAGAATGTTCTAATTGTGTTAACTTAAAGTTGATTTGAGTAAAAATAGAATTTTATTAACAGCTTTTATTGAACTGTTAATGACTTGTTGATTTTGCTGTTTGATGAACTATCTGAAACGTTATTGAGTTTTATAAACCACTTTTATATAAATGCCTTAATGGTTGTTTTTTATTTAAATATGGTACTAATCAATGTATTCCATTATTTCATGAACAGGTAGAACTGATGGAAGGTGGAGACAGTCAAGATGGCAGAGACATGAGGAAAGGCAGAGTACCAGTCATTAAAGGGAGACAACCACAAATGTCTAGCAGACAGACTTTTAAAACTGGGTAGGCAATTATCCCCCTTGTATTACATTATATATAAAGAAATATATATATATCTGTATAAATGTTGCTTAAGGTTATGACAAGAACTATCTAGGTAATTTGGTTACTTTTGTTTGTCTTAATTAAACAAATTAGTAAAGCATTATTTTGCGTTTTTCTAACAAAAGTAAGTATTACCCTTATCTGTACACTTAACCATGAGATATCCATCTTCTCTATTCACTTATATTATATATTAAGAATTTGAATGAAAAAAAAATGAGAAGATTGAAGTGAATAGAAGCGTCAAATTGTTGTATATGATTTCTATATCAACAGAAAGGATATTTAAACTGTGTCCTTTTGTTGATTATTGGCTCTACCAGTATTACTATTGATTCTTCTCCTATGATTTTTTTAATTTTTGAAGGATACAAAAGGTATGTTTACCTTTAGGAATTATACAAACACATTTATTGAAAATACTTGTAGTGGTCAAGTTGTTTGTATATTTGCTGCCATTACACCCAGAGATCCCCAGTTTGAATTGTTGTGGGGTTATATTAAGGACTTTTCAAATGCACTCCAAGAGTGTCTCACTTAGACAAGATGTTGTGGAAGTACGCTCAGTGGTGAAGTGGATAGAGTGTTGCCCGTTCATGCTAGGGGTAACATGTTTATTCCTAGCTTAACCTAACGCCTCTCAAAAAAGCAACTCTCAGTACGGGTTTTACCCAGGAAGCCAACCCATGAGCGGTGCATATAAGCTTTGAGTCTTCTTCGCAACTGAGCTAAAATAAATTGGTACAAACTAAAAGTTCTTCTGACAAGATTCCAATCTGTTGGTTCTGAATAAGGGATGATCATTACTGGTTCCTGTTAAAATCTCATAGAGCTTCTATGTTAATCTATGATAAACTTATATATATATATATATATGATTTTTTGGAACTCATAATTATATTGTGTAAACTCAATACTCCTAATTTCCTGTTCTTTCACCACTAAGGCCAATGCTGCTGAGAGACATATAAATAGAGTTCGTTTATTATTTATAATAGTCATTATACTGTCTACCAATACTACTACCACTGTTATGGGCATAATTGATTTAATGGGAAAACTGTTTGTATTAGTTTCTGGCTATGTAAACTAAACTCCATTCTGTAAATTGATAAATTTAAATTTTTAAATATGTTTTACAGTTACCTTTTTGTTGAACAATAATATACCTGGACTAAGGCACATCATTTACCTTCAAAAGGGTAAAATTAATCAAATATAATCATCATAATTATATGGAACTTTTTTTTTTGTCATAATTTGTATCAAATGTTATTGTGATATTAGAACTACATATTTGCTCTAATTGTGATATTAGAAATATGTATTTGCTGTTATTGTGATATAAGAAATACATATTTGCTCTAATTGTGACATAAAAAACCACAACATTTTTGTGGAAAATTGTTATACTCTACACAATGTGTAGCATGAGGCAGGGTCAGAGACTACAGTGGATAGATATACATCAGAGGTAGGTGGGTTTTGTTTTCTCCCCACCCTGATTGAGACTTACAGTTTATAATAAATACCAGCTGTATTTATAACAGTTGTTTACAGGGGGATGGTTGTTTTACTCAGATTAATTTTGAAATCTTTCCTGCAAATAAAATTGGTTGTCATGTAAAACTTGTTGTGTTGAAATTGGCATTAAACTGCATTAAAAAATTAAATATGTGGTAATAATCCAAAATTATCTTTTACTATATTTACTACTTTTTTAATGCTGGAGAATAATTATGATGTTTAGATACATGGATCTTCCATAAAAATGTAATATTATAACATGTTATTGAGGTCAAGTATAATTGTAAGTATAAAAAAACAACCCTGCAATAATAATGATATAATTCCGATGTGTTAATTTTCCTTATCATACATCAAATTGCTATACTTGTATTTGCCTATTGTTTAATACATCACTACTGTCTGTTTGAGAAGTGAAACAGTTGTCATGGGATGGATTTTCCATTTTCAGGAAGCTAAGTATCCAGGGCCAGGGTAAAAATCGCCCATTTAGTGCAATGGACGCGTATCGCTACATTCTTGAACATCCACGTAAGCCGATAGGTACTGAAAATATATATAACACGTCGTATCAGCAGCAACGAACTGAAGCCTGGAGACAGTCTGCTACTACTACCAATACTACCTCTGCTTCTACTCCTCATACACGTAATATTGCTTGTAGTTTGTATCAGGGTCAGAGGTCAACACTCCTAACATGCATTGCTGCAAAGTAACAGCCACGAATATGATTGTTTTTTGTTTGATTTTCAGAAATTTGATTTAATAGCTGTGTTAACATTTCATTTGATTTTTTTCTTAAAATTTGATTTTTGTTATATAACTTGATGTGTTTATGTCTTTAAGTACAGCAATCAGCATTTCCCAAACTTTTTTTGGTTTCTTTGCCAGTGGAACTGTTTACAAAGATGGATGTTATATTCTGCCATTGACCTTATTCATTATTGTTTCATTGCCTTTTTAGGTCACCCGAGCAAAAGGGCTATTGTGATTGCTTCTTGTCTGTTTGTCCATTAACTTATAAATTGTGTGCACTCAGGCACCTGTGTTTTTTGTTGTATCTTGACTAAATGTACTGGAAGACATGGTCCAGTGATAGAGCATTTGCCCTATAATCAGAGGGTTGTAGGTTCGGTCCTCTGACACGGCTATATGTGTTGTCATTGAGAAGACACTTTTTCCGCATATGCTAAGTACTTGTTCTTCTAAGGAAGATTTCGAGCATGATTTGTATAAGTTGTTATAACTTGTTGGGAACACTAAAATATTTAAAAAAAAAAGAAAAGTTACAATTTTTTCTCACCATGCACAAAGTATTTAATGGAAAGTTTTTTGGAATGTAATGGTTATTTTGTAATCCAAAGACAGACTTGACTGTTTTATATTAATACCATTACTATATTATTACAAGCTTATTTTTGACTTTTATAACGGCAACACAACTATTATGTTTGTAATAATTATAATATGTCACGTTGTATGATATGTTGACAATAGTGGGGGAGTGTTGACCTCGCTATGTACTAATAAAATGCAATCATGGCCAAATAGAATTAATGTTTCGTAATCATATTTCTTTCGTCTGATAAAAAGATGATTAAAACTATATCAGATTCTGGAATTTCAGATATAGCTACAAGTTCAAGACAAAAATAATTTGATCTTGCATGTTTTCAAGTTTAAAAGGATATGATAGAATTCCAATTAATTTTATTTGGTAATGAATTGAAGTATTGGAAATATTCTTTTTCATGATTTGCTGGTTAATTGCATTTTCTTTCAGCAGTCTTTAAAAACAAATGGAATGAATGGTATAATTTCTTTTGCATTATCTTATATGGAAAGGTTTTCAATTTATTGTCATCTCACTGGTACACTTGTGTTATATCATTAGCCTGTATTGTAAAATGAAGTTAATTAATCATTTGAAGATCACATACTTGGTAATTACAACAACATATCAGAACTTAGCCTAGAATCCCCACCTGATCACAGTCTTGGTGATAATAGATATTCAACATTGTGTCTCATTGTTGTTCATCTCTCATCTCTGATTCAAGTGGGAAAGCCATCAGTTACTTATGTTGATAGGTGTGCTGTAGTACTGGTTAACCATCCAGGATTGCAGGAAAGAGTGGTTAGGTTAGCAGATCGTCTGTTAGCCCTTGATGGCAAAACAATGATATTAAATAGAGTTTAGCCTAGAATTTAGTTTTAGTATAATGAACCAACCACTGAACCAATACTCTCCTGGAGTACAGGACCGACTTATTCCCCACCAACCAAATCTAAAACAGCGATTTCAATAGAACTGGTTGAAATATTATGCCTGACAGTGTTTAAATTCTCATCACTATTACCATTTGGACAATAAGTCAGACCTAGACCAGTCTATCAGTAGTTGGCAGCCTGGTCAGGGTCTACACTCAGTAAAAACCTCATCACTATTACCATTTGGACAATAAGTCAGACCTGGACCAGTCTATCAGTAGTTGGCAGCCTGGTCAGGGTCTACACTCAGTAAAAACCTCAGCACTATTACCATTTGGACAATAAGTCAGACCTGGACCAGTCTATCAGTAGTTGGCAGCCTGGTCAGGGTCTACACTCAGTAAAAACCTCAGCACTATTACCATTTGGACAATAAGTCAGACCTGGACCAGTCTATCAGTAGTTGGCAGCCTGGTCAGGGTCTACACTGCTTGGCACTCAGTAAATACTCATTAATACTTACTAAATCAGCAACACTTCTAAAAAATAATGATATGGTCCAAAACTGATAAGGATGGAAGAATCTATTACATAAACATCAGCTACATGTAGATGTAGTTAAGGGTGAATTATTACATTCTTTATTAAAAATTAAGTTGGAATGAATAGTAAAGGAGAACGAATCTCAATGCTGTAATTATTCATGTATAAAACCTTTTTTTTGCCAGACTTCGAAATTGTAAATCAGGTTGGAATTCCTCCTAATGGTATAGATGGATTTAAAATTCACCCCACATACGATGACAGCAAAATTTGGGAGGCGGAGTCTGTATACAGTGACAACCAAAGTGATAGTGTCGTAGAAGCCCAGGAGATTATGGCCCTGTCTGATTTTTACTGTAAATTGATGTTAAAAAGTCGATCCCAGTTTTATTACCCCACCCACATACATGTGATACTTTTCAGATAAGCATCAGACTAAATCATTTTCAAAATGTTATTTTTACAGCTATTTAATTACTAAATTGGTGATCTGGCATACCTAGTATTTTAGGATATCTGTACTTATAATGTTATTTACAGAAAGTTGTTGTTTTACTTCATTTTTGTGTCATTTTAACTGTTTAACCCTTTACTTCATATAGACGTCTTTGGGACACCTTAATATAGATGCCTTTGGACACCTAATATAGAAGGCTTTAGAATTATTGGGTGAAAATATGATTATATTAACTGACAGAGTGGAAAACAGTGCAGGAAGTGTTCAGATTGCTCGTTACGATCAATCTGAACTCTTCCTGCACTGTTTTCAATTGCCTTCTGTGATTGGTGTGGGAAAACACGTATCAATGGAGTAAAGGGTTAAAAGAGATTTCTATATCTACATGCATGCCTGGTAAATATAGAAACATTCAAAATGTTACAAAGATTTATGAAGTATTTGTACAAAACAAACACTCTGGTTGAGAGGATTTATTTCCAACACTAATTAAATCTCCCTCAGAGGTGTCTGTGAGGTATCACATGTATGTATGTGCCCCTTACCTTTCACAGAATGTCTAATCCTTTTCACAACCAAACAGTCAACTTCAAATTCTAAATGAAATTCGTATTCTTTCTAATAAAATAACCTTCCAAATTTCAGTAAACTTGCTTTTCTGCGTGAGTAAACTCAAGTTATAAACTGAGTACACTCAGGCTTTTTTGGGAATTTTTTCACTTTCAAAAAATAAGCAGACTGAATCAATTCACTTTCCTCCCAGACTGAGTAAATCACCTTACCTGATGGAGTGTTGCACCTTCCTTCGTAGACTTGGCTTACAAACTAAGTAAACCCAACTTTGCACCATATTTTGTCCTGCAATTAAATCGCACAAGTTTCATTAAAATATTCAAAGTTAAAAATTTTAGCTCACCTGAGCAGAAGGCTCACAGGTGAGCTATTGTGATCGTCTGGTGTTTGTCGTGCGTCATCTGTAGTCCGTCGTTAACTTTTAGCTTCTAACAACTTCTCCTCTGAAACCACTGGGCCAATTTTGATATAACTTCAGAGAAATGTTCCTTGGATGACTCTCTACCAAGTTTGTACAAGCCATCTTGATTCATGCAAAAAAACATGGCTGCCAGGGGGCGGGGCAAGTTTAATTAGTAAAAACTTAAAAAAAATTCTTGTCAGAAACTACTAGCTCAATTTTAAAATAGTTCTACAGAAATGTTCCTTGGGTGACCCTCTACCAAGTTTGTTCGAGCCATCTTGATTCGTCAAAAAACATGGCCGCCAGGGGGCAGGGAAAGTTTAATTAGTAAAAACTTAAAAAATATTCTTGTCAGAAACTACTGGCTCAATTTAAAATAATTTCACAGAAATGTTCCTTGGAGGACCCTTCACCAAGTAGTAGTGATTCCTCAAAAAACATGGCGGCCAGGTGGCAGGGTTAGTTTACTATATAAGCTTATTATAATAGTAAAAACTTAAAAAATCTTCTTCTTGTAAACCACTGGGCCAATTTTGATATAACTTCACAGAAATGTTCCTTGGGTAAACCTCTATCAATTTGTTCAAGCTAGCTTGATTCATCAAAAAACATGGCCGTCAGGGGGTGGGGTAAGTTTAATAAGTAAAAACTTAAAAAATCTTCTTGTCAGAAACTACTGGCCTCATTTTAAAATAATTTCGCAGAAATGCTCCTTGGAGGACCCTTCTCTAAGATTGTTCAAACCGTAGTGATTTGTCAAAAAACATGGCGGCCAGGGTGTGGGGTTTGTTCAAACAGTAGTGATTTGTCAAAAAACATGGCAGCCAGCTATAGTAAAAACTGTAAAAATCTTCTTGTCAGAAACAACTGGATCGATTTTTAAAACAATTTCACAGAAATGTTCCTTGGTTGACACTTTACCAAGTTTGTTCAAGCCGTTGTGATTTGTTAAAAAACATGACTGCCACAGTGAGGTGCTAGTTTACTATATAGGCAGCTATAGTAAAAACTTCAAAAGCCTTCTTGTCAGAATCTACTGACCTGATTTCGATGTAATTTCACTGACATTTACCATGGGTGAACCTCTACCAAGTTTGAACTCTTCTACGCATCTGTTACATCTTCAAAACAAATCAAAATTCTAACTACTTGCCCATCTTGTTTTTCTGGAATTTTGAGTGTACATGTATTATAATTATAATCTACTTCAGTTGGGTGACTCATGTTTAGTCAGATGAGCAATATAGGGCCATCTTGGCCCTCTTGTTGAATATGTAATACATAAGCCATCACAGTGTTAATGATCACAATATTGACAGGTTTACTTTTCATGGTGTCACTAATATTATAATTAAGTTGTCATTTGTTGGCTAAACCTATCAGTTGTCTATAATCCTTGTACGTTATCAGTTATATTTAATTCTGGTAACATGGGCGAACACTCATCCTATATTTACATACATAAAAGTATATATGTTTTGGGACTACCGGTATTTACATCATATTATATAATATTTTTTAACTTATAAACATCTCACCCCATAACAATGCCATCTAAATAGTTCCCAAGCGGTAAAAATGTATCATTATCTCATTGGTTGGTAGCATAACTCTATAATTACATGTTACTGTGTCAAGTCAGTCTTTGTAGACCACAATGGACGCAAGTCAAACCTGTGTTAGTGGTCACCTGTAATAACCAACCACTTGTCTTAATCAGCCACATTTTCTATTTACCATTTTCATAATTTAAGTTTAATCAACCTGTATTAAGCAGCCGCCTGCCTTAATGGCACACATTTGCTCTTTCTCTTGAGTGGCTGCTTAAGACAGGTTTGACTGTATAACTAAATGAAGATAATAATCATTAATTATCTCTCGCTGAAACTTCAAATTGTTTATAAAAACTGTGGCATCAAACTAGTGTTAATATGTGAGGTAAAATTCATTAAAAATACAAATTGATGTTTTCTTGAACTTTTCCTATTATACCAATAAAAACTGATGAAAAAAACCCATTTCTGTGGGTGACCACGAATATGGAAATATAATGCCTTGCAACCATTTACAAGGGTTATGCCCCTTTTTAAACCAGAAACAAAATGAGGGTATGAATACAAGTATATACTGTGATATTTTAATTCCATATTTACAACATGCAGATAATTATATAATTTTCAAAAATAGTATTTAGCGATAATCCATGAAAATTTCCATATATCTCTTTAAAACACTGCTATAGATGTATGAGACAGCTCATGCCATATAAGGTCATATTCTTTTATTGTCCAGGTAATGACCATATCCTTGTAAGTTGGTGTGAATGTGTCCAGGTTATTTTGTATGAGAGTTGTCAGACAGTGACAGAATTGCGGATATGTCTTAGTTACAGCATATGAACAATTTTAAAGCTGCCTTGTGTGAATGTTCCCAAGTTATTTGTTAAAAATGGTTTCAAAGTTACTTCCAGTCAGGTGTGTTGAGGTTTCTTACGGTAATTGAGTGTGTCCCTGTTACCAGTTGTGTCCATAGATATGCCCCTTCACTTGGTATGAATGTGCCCCTGTACTTGGTATGAATATGCCCCTGTACTTGGTATGAATGTGCCCCTGTACTTGGTATGAATGTGCCCCTGTGGCTTGTTATGAATGTGCCCCTGTGGAATGGTATGGATGTGCCCCTGTACTTGGTATGAATGTGCCCCTGTACTTGGTATGAATGTGCCCCTGTGGCTTGGTATGAATGTGCACCTGTGGCTTGTTATGAATGTGCCCCTGTGGAATGGTATGGATGTGCCCCTGTGACTTGGTATGCATGTGCCCCTGTAACTTGGTATGAAAATGCCCCTGTGGCTTGGTATGAGTGTGCTCTTGTGGCTTGGTATGGATGTGCCCCTGTGGCTTAGTATGCATGTGCCCCTGTTACTTAGTATGAATGTGCCCCTGTAGATTGGTATGAATGTGCCCCTGTAGATTGGTATGAATGTGCCCTGTGGCTTAGTATGCATGTGCCCCTGTAACTTGGTATGAATGTGTCCCTGTGACTTGGTATGAATGTGCCCCTATGATTTGGTATGAAGTGTCCTGTGACTTGGTATGAAATTGTTTTGTGACTTGGTATGGAAATGTCCTGTGACTATATGAATTGAGTATTTCCCATGATTTGGTATGAAGTGTCCTTTGACTTGGTATTAAAGTGTCCTGTGACTTGGTATGAAATTGGTCTGTGACTTGGTATGAAAGTGTCCTGTGACTATATGAATTGAGTCTTTCTAATGACTTGATATGAAGTGTCCTGTGACTTGGTATGAAAGTGTCCTGTGGCTTGGTATGAAGTGTCCTGTGGCTTGGTATGAAGTGTCCTGTGGCTTGGTATGAAGTGTCCTGTGGCTTGGTATGAATGTGTCCTGTGGCTTGGTATGAAAGTGTCCTGTGGCTTGGTATGAAGTGTCCTGTGGCTTGGTATGAACGTGTCCTGTGGCTTGGTATGAATGTGTCCTGTGGCTTGGTATGAAGTGTCCTGTGACTTGGTATGAAGTGTCCTGTGGCTTGGTATGAAAGTGTCCTGTGACTTGGTATGAAGTGTCCTGTGACTTGGTATTAAAGTGTCGTGTGACTATATGAATTGAGTCTTTCCCATGACTTGGCATGAAGTGTCCTGTGACTTGGTATTAAAGTGTCCCGTGACTTGGTATGCAAGTGTCCTGTGACTTGGTATTAAAGTGTCCTGTGACTATATGAATTGAGTCTTTCCCATGACTTGGTATGAAATGTGCTGTGACATGGTATGAAAGTGTCCTGTGACTTGGTATGAAGTGTCCTGTGACTTGGTATTAAAGTGTCCTGTGACTTGGTATTAAAGTGTCCTGCGACTTGGTATGAAGTGTCCTGTGACTTGGTATGAAAGTGTCCTGTGACTTGGTATGAAATTGTTCTTTGACTTGGTATGAAAGTGTCCTGTGACTATATGAATTAAGTCTTTCTCACGACTTGGTATGAAAGTGTCCTGTGACTTGGTATGAATGTGTCCTGTGACTTGGTATGAAAGTGTCCTGTGACTTGGTATGAAGTGTCCTGTGACTTGGTATTAAAGTGTCCTGTGACTATATGAATTGAGTCATTTTCATTACTTGGTATGAAGTGTCTTGTGATTTGGTATTAAAGTGTCCTGTGACTTTGTATGAAAGTGTCCTGTGATTTGGTATGAAGTGTCCTGTGACTTTGTATGAAAATGTCCTGTGACTATATGAATTAAGTCTTTCCCATGTCTAGGCATGAAGTGTCCTCTGACTTGGTATGAAATTGTTCTGTGACTTGGTATTAAAGTGTCCTGTGACTATATGAATTGAGTCTTTCCCAAAACCTGGTATGAATATGAACCTTAGACTTGATTATGTAAAACTTAAAATTAACACGTCTTAAAACTAAACATTGAATTTGTCCCTGTTTCTTTATGAGTTTTGCTGAACAATTTCACAGTGATCATAATCTTGACTTTGTGAAGAATTGATGAAGATATTATTTTTAAAAAAAACACAGCTTTACTATCTTATATTTAAAAATATTTTATTTTATCTTTTGCTTCTTTCCATTGTTTTTATATTTTTTGCATTTTTACTTTCATAGACTAGAAAAAAAGATGTTTTATATTTGAAAATAGATTTTTACTGTTGTCTGTTTTGAGACACAACTGGCAAACATGCTTTGTCTTATGTAGCTATGGCAACACAAGTTTGGCTTTTACAGAACATTTGGTGTGTCATTGCTAGCATGTGGACACATGGTTGAACCCCTATGTTATTGTTTAACTACCTTTGAAGTGTATTTAAGTTATGTTTAAGCTGCAATTATACCTCAGTTTTACATTTTTACTAGCTTTTACTTTGTAGTCTATTTAGTACATACATAATTATATACATATATGTATGTCTTGTTTGAGAGGCATGTTTTACCCAAAGCCTTTTTGGCTTTTGACACAATTTATGGACCTTATCTTATCCTTACATAATAATATTATTCAGTGCTGGTTACTATCTTGAGAAGAAACTGGTTCAGTTCTAGTTAACAATTTCAGAACTACTGGCTACAATCTTGAGAAGAAACTGGTTCAGTACTAGTAACCAACTTCATAAGAACTGGTTAGAATCTTGAAAAGAAACTGGTTCAGTACTAGTTACCAATTTCAGAAGAGCTGGTTAGAATCTTGAAAAAAAACTGGTTCAGTACTAGTAACCAACTTCAGAAGTACTGGCTACAATCTTGAGAAGAAACTTGTTCAGTACTAGTTTCCAACTTCAGAAGTACTGGTTACAATCTTGAGAAGAAACTGGTTCAGTACTAGTTTCCAACTTCAGAAGTACTGGTTACAATCTCTAGAAGAAACTGGTTCAGAACTAGTTACCAGCTTCTGAAGTACTGGCTACAATCTTGAGAAGAAACTGGTTCAGTACTAGTTACTAACTTCAGAAGTACTGGCTACAATCTTGAGAAGAAACTGGTTTAGCACTTGTTACCAATTTCAGAAGTACTGGTTACAATCATGAGAAAAAACTGGTTCAGTACTAGTTACCAGCTTCAGAAGTACTGGCTACAATCTTGAGAAGAAACTGGTTCAGCTTTAGTTACCAACTTCAGAAGTACTGGCTACAATCTTGAGAAGAAACTGGTTCAGCACTATTTACCAACTTCAGAAGTACTGGTTACGATCTTGAGAAGAAATTGTCTCATTACTGACTACCAACTTGAAAAGAACTAGTTCAGTACTGGTAACTAGCTTGAGAAGAAATTGGTTCAGTACCAATTAATAGCTTGAGAAGAAACTGGTTCAGTACAGGTAACCATTATAACAAGGAACTGGTTCAGTACTGGTTACCAGCTTGAGAAGAAACTGGTTCAATACCAGTTACCATCTTGAGAAGAAACTGGTTCAGTACTAGTAATCATTACAAGAAGGAACTGGGTCAGTACTGGTTACAATCTTGAGAAGAAACTGGTTCAGTACTAGTTTCCAACTTCAGAAGTACTGGTTACAATCTCTAGAAAAACTTGTTCAGAACTAGTTACCAGCTTCTGAAGTACTGGCTACAATCTTGAGAAGAAACTGGTTCAGTACTAGTTACTAACTTCAGAAGTACTGGCTACAATCTTGAGAAGAAACTGGTTCAGCACTAGTTACTAACTTCAGAAGTACTGGCTACAATCTTTAGAAGAAACTGGTTTAGCACTTGTTACCAATTTCAGAAGTACTGGTTACAATCATGAGAAAAAACTGGTTCAGTACTAATTACCAGCTTCAGAAGTACTGGCTACAATCTTGAGAAGAAACTGGTTCAGCACTAGTTACCAACTTCAGAAGTACTGGCTACAAGCTTGAGAAGAAACTGGTTCAGCACTATTTACCAACTTCAGAAGTACTGGTTACGATCTTGAGAAGAAACTGTCTCATTACTGACTACCAACTTGAAAAGAAACTAGTTCAATACTGGTTATTAGCTTGAGAAGAAATTGGTTCAGTACCAATTACCAGCTTGAGAAGAAACTGGTTCAGTATGGGTAACCTTTATAACAAGGAACTGGTCCAGTACTGGTAACCAGCTTAAGAAGAAACTGGTTCAATACCAGTTACCATCTTGAGAAGAAACTGGTTCAGTACTAGTAATCATTACAAGAAGGAACTGGTTCAGTACTGGTTACAATCTTGAGAAGAAACTGGTTTAGTACTGGTTACCATCTTGAGAAGAAACTGGTTCAGTACTGGTTACCATCTTGAAAAGAAAATGGTTCAGTACTGGTTACCATCTTGAGAAGAAACTGGTACTGTACTGGTAACCATCTTGAGAAGAAACTGGTTCAGTACTGGTAACCATCTTGAGAAGAAACTGGTATAGTACTGGTAACCATTATAAGAAGGAACTGATTCAGTACTGGTAACCATCATAAGAAGGAACTGGTTTAGGACTGGTTACAATCTGGAGAAGAAATTGGTTCAGTTCTGGTTACCATCTTGAGAAGACTGGTTCAGTACTGGTTACTATCTTGAGAAGGAACTGGTTCAGTACTGGTAACCATCATAAGAAGGAACTGGTTCAGTACTGGTAACCATCATAAGAAGGAACTTGTTCAATACTGGTAACAATCTTGAGAAGAAACTGGTTAACCATTATAACAAGGGACTGGTTCAGTACTGGTTTCCAGCTTAAGAAGAAACTGGTTCAGTAATGGTAACCATCATAAGAAGGAATTGGTTCAGTACAGGTTACCAGCTTGAGAAGAAACTGGTTCAGTACTTGTAACCATCATAAGAGAAACTGGTTCAGTACTGGTTACCATTACAAGAAGAAACTGGTTCAGTACTGGTTACCATCTTGAGAAGAAACTGGTTAAGTACTGGTTACCTTCTTGAGAAGACTGTTTCAGTACTGGTTACCATCTTGAGAAGATACTAGTTCAGTACTGGTTACCATCATAAGAGGGAACTGGTTCAGTACTGGCTACCAGCTTGAGAAGAAACTGGTTCAGTACTGGTAGTCATCATAAGAAGAAAATGGTTCAGTTCTGGTAACCATCATAAGAAGGAACTGGTTTAGTACTGGTTACCATCTTGAGAAGAAACTGGTTAAGTACTGGTTACCATCTTGAGAAGACTAGTTCAGAACTGGTTACCATCTTGAGAAGATACTGGTACAGTTCTGGCTACCAGCTATTTAATCCTGTGGTGATACATGTACACTTTCATGTAGAGCTGCTGGTAACTTGCACCAGTATGTACCATATGTCATGTACCATATTACATGTACCATATATGATGTACCATATGTCATGTAACATATATGATAGTACATATTCCATGTACTATATATGACATACCATGTACCATATGCCATGTACTAGGTGTCATGTATCATATGCCATGTACTAGGTGTCTTGTATCGTATACCATGTACATATACCATGTACCATATGCCATGTAATATATGCCATGTACCATATGTCATGTACTATATGCCATGTACTCTATGCTTTGAAACATATACCATGTATCATTTACCATATGCCATGTACAATATGGCATATACCATTTGTCATATACCATGTACCAGTTGTCGTGAACCATATGTCATGTACCATATGTCATGTACAATATGTAATGTCCCATACGTCATATACCAGTTTTCAATAACCATATGCCATGTACCATATGTAATATATCAGTTACCATTTACCATATGCAATGTACAATATGGCATGTACCATATGTCATATACCATATGGCATGTTCCATATGCCATGAACCAGTTGTCAGGAACCATATTGTATGTACCATATGCCATGCACCATATGCCATGTACCAGTTTCAATGTACCATATGCCATGTACAATTTGTCATGTTCCATATGCCATGTACCAGGTACCATGTGACATACATCATGTGACATATGCCATGTACCAGTTATCGTGTACCATATGCCATGAACCATATGTCATGTACCAGTTGCCATGTACCAGTTGTCATGTGCCATATGTCATGTACCAGTTGTCATGTGCCAATTGTCATGTACCATATTACCAGTTACCATTAAGAAAATATTCATGTATGTGAAATGGTAATTACAAATTAAAGTAAGTTATAAAATTGAAATAAGACTTGCAAATAACTTGTAAAATAATGAAAATTACTAAAAGTGCAAATTAATTAAAATTACTAAAATGCATATTAACTGCTTGAAATTACTTTTTCTGCAGCCTATGATAACACAAAAATGTATGTTTTTGTGAGACTGTACTGCTGGTTATCTTTTGTGAACAATCTGAAAATGGGTCTGTTATACAGATAGTTAAAAATATGTTATTAAAAAAAAAGAACATTTATGAATTGTTGGACCCTCAAGGCTGAAAGGAATGACTGTTCAAACATACAAACATACATTCATACATGCACCTTAGGGTAACACATGTTCCAATGTTGTTATAGAATGGTTAATTGATTAAACGTCTTTTAGTGTTTCCAGATAATATTTTGCATTTTGGGTAAGACAAGAAAATATGTCGAGTATCTAGTTATAAAACTCATTTCTTATCATCATTCATCATCACAATTGTCACGTTGTCACAGAGTTTGGGTGCAATCTTTTACACAATGGGTACTTTGATAAATTTCTGTCAACAACTTGGTGGTGATTTAACATTCATGGTTTAGGGTATGTGTCGAAATGCAAATAAAGTCAGTAACTTGCACTCAAACCAAATAGACATAATAATAATGATGAGCTGATTTTTTATAAAACTATATCTCATGATTTGTATTTTTCTTAGTATTGGTGAAAAAATTATTTAATTATATCAAAATATAAAGCCAGTGCTGCAGATAAACACCATTTTGAGGTATTTAAGCATTGACATTTCTGAAAAAAGTATTAGTTCCCAGAACCTGATATCTCCCAAATCAGGTCTATTAACCGCCAATGGAAAAAGCAGGGAATTGTATGCCTGTCCCACAATTCATAGCAATTGAATGCTTACTTAACTATGACATCATTCAAACTTCCCCTGAAGCAACTGACCAATCAGCATGCTCGTAACAATTGCTGTTGAACGGACCCAATCGGGAGAGCTATTAAAAAAGCATTGTAATGTTAAAGTAAGGGGTTAAATAGTATTGGATTCTGACACTAGTGTTGATTGGTTTATTTTTAATTCATGTAGTAATTTGAATAAAATGTTCATTGTTACCCATAACATTTTGAAAATAAGCATTGCATACTAATTTAAGGAGTAATGTATTCATTTGATGGAAAGCTTATCTGGAGCACTGTATAAGGCATGTATAACTACGTACAATAGTACTTGAATATATTACTATATATAATATATATACAGTTAACTATTTTAGATTTTTCATTGATATTCTTATCTTATAATCTAATTAATTAGATAATAAAGTAATTGTTTTTGAGAAAAATACAACAGCATACATTGCCAATTACAAAACAATAAAAAGTGTTAAAACATAATTATTCAAATTGATCTTGTAGGTATTTAATAATAGAATGTTTTAAAAATTCTGTTTTTTCGTCATGTTTTCAACATAAATAATGGATTTGATTGTACAAGCTTTGTTAATACATGTGTTCTGTTTACTTTAGCGAGACAAGGTACCCCTCCTCCACAGAGACCCACCTCTCCTGAGAGTAAGAACCGCCCTAACTCTGCCTTCTCTGTCAAAAAGGCCAATGAATGGCTGGGTGGTGGGCGTGATCTTTATTGGGAGTCCATACAGAAGCGGCCAAGATCAGGTCATGTGCCTGGCTGGAAGGAGGGACTTCCTGACAGCATGAAACGCCCCAGGTCAGCAGCTGCTGCGAGATCATTAAACAGGTAAATGTGGGAGTAGATCTATAAGGCCATAATGAACTAATTGCTAGATTATCATCCCAACCTGCCCCCTAATTTTCGTTGCCCTGACCCTTTTTACTTTCTTTTTTTTTTCTTTTTTCTTTTTTTTTAATAAAATAAGAAATATTTGGATGATAATCTAGCAATTAATTTATAATGGCCAAATTGTTGTCAATGTTTGAAACTTTTTTCGAATACATAATAGAGGAATTCAGTATTTTCCTACAAGATCCACAGACTAATATCATTTCAATATAAACAGCTAACATGTTCCAGGTGACATGTTCAGCAATTTTTTAAGAGCTCTTTATATGTCTCTGTTTATATTCCTCAGAAATAAAGGAGCCAACCAATATCTGACTGGTTTCATGCATTTGGGGATTATCAATACATTGAACTAAATGGGTTTGCTATTCTTTGGATATAAGGGAGGCAATCAATATTTAAATGGTATCATGTATTAGAAGATACACTTCTGGTGTTTGGTATTCCCCAGTAATAAGGGGAGCAATCAACATTAAATGGTATCATGTATTGGAAGATACACTAATGGTGTTTGGTATTCCCCAGGAATAAGGGGAGCAATCATTATTTAGATGGTATCATGTTTTGGAAGATACACTAATGGTGTTTGGTATTCCCCAGAAATAAGGGGAGCAATCAATATTTAAATGGTATCATGTATTGGAAGATACACTAATGGTGTTTGGTATTCCTCAGAAATAAGGGAAGCATTCAATATTTAAAGGGTATCATGTATTGGAAGATACACTAATTGTGTTTGGTATTCTTCAGAAATAAGGGAAGCAATTAATATTTAAATGGTATCATGACTTGGACGATAAATTAATGGTATTTGGTATTCCTCAGAAATAAGGGAGGCGATCAATACTTAAATGGTATCATGTAATGGAAGATACACCAATTGTGTTTGTTATCTCACAGAAATAAGGGAGGCAATCAATAGTTAATTGGAAGATACACTAATGGTGTTTGTTCTTTCACAGAAATAAGGGAGGCAATCAATAGTTAATTGGAAGATACACTTATGGTACTTGTTATTTCACAGAAATAAGGGAAGCAATCAATACTTAATTAATGGAGCAAAAATTGCAGATATTCTTATTTTTTCAGACAAACACGACGCACAGCTCCAGTAACACCATCCTCCCTGGCATATGAGGCCATGATGCAAGGTACATAATTTTACTGTAATTGCAACTGTTTAAATTTGAACTCAATAAAAAAAATATGTTCTGTACCATCAATTTCATTTTTAATTCTACTGGTCAAAGGCTCGCAGGGTTTATGTCATGGTAAATTGTCTGTCGTCCATCGGTAATTTTTTTTTCTTGTAGCCGTGATAGCACCTTCATTTTTCATTGAATCTTAACAAAAATTATAACCACAAGATCTTAGACGAGTTATTAAACCAGCGTGATGTGACCACAAATGCCCCCCTCCATCATAGGGCTTATAAGTACATTTTAAGAGAAACTTTAAAAAACATTTTCTCTGAAAGTTCAAGGCCCAGACCTTAGATATTTAACATGTAGCATTGCATGGTGGTCTCCTAAAAGATTTGTTGGAAGAGGAACTTACAAAAAACATTTCATTTGAAATGTTCATCTGTTCATTTGTTGCCAGTAGAGCGAGAATGATGGACTTTTTTCTCCCATTCATATCAATGACAGACTCTCGATCATGGGTAAACATGTCGCCATTAAACGTCTATCTTTTTCTACAGTTACCAACAACAAAGTATGTATTTTCATAGATGTGAAAATACAAATATACAAGATTATGAGATATGTATAAAGAATTAGATGACACAAGTAAATCTAGTCCTAGATTTTCATCAGTTCATGACTGTGAGAAGGATATCGTTGTCAGTATTTTCCAAGGGTAAAACTTGTATCTTCAGTGAGCAGAAATGGGAGAAAAATCATATGCACTGACCCTCTCTCGAAATATTCCAATTATGAACAGTTCTTATTTGTATCAAGTTTGTGTTAAATATTATATTGGGATTTCAACTAAGTACTACATATTTAATCTTACTGAGAGATGCATTACACACACAGTTCTTACTCGTATCAAGTTGGTGTTAAATACTATATTGGGATTTCAACTAAGTACTACATATTTAATCTTACTGAGAGATGCATTACACACACAGTTCTTATTTGTATCAAGTGTGTGTTAAGTATTATATTGGGATTTCAACTAAGTACTACATATTTAATCTTACTGAGAGATGCATTACACACACAGTTCTTATTCGTATCAAGTTTGTGTTAAGTATTATATTGGGATTTCAACTAAGTACTACATATTTAATCTTACTGAGAGATGCATTACACACACAGTTCTTATTTGTATCAAGTTTGTGTTAAGTACTATATTGGGATTTCAACTAAGTACTACATATTTAATCTTACTGAGAGATGCATTACACACACAGTTCTTATTTGTATCAAGTTTGTGTTAAGTATTATATTGGGATTTCAGCCAAGTACTATATATTTGATCTTACTGAAGAAACCAAGTATGAGATAGAATTTTACTAAACGGGTAAATATATCGCACATGGAGTTTAATACTGTTATTTCTTGCATATAATTTAGCTTGGAACAGGGTAAGGTTATTTGTGGAAATTAATTGCACTGATGTGATTTTATGTGTTTTCCCAAGCACAGTAGCTTTTAATAAAGAAATGTATGAAATATGCAAATATCATTTAAAAAGAGTACAACAGTAGTATAATAGTCTGTAGTACGGACCCAGCTCTCCCGACTGGGTCCATTAAATAGCAATGTAGGGAAAGCCACATTTGAGCAAGTTGATTGGTCTGTTGCTGCCGGGAAAGTTTGACTGAAGTCACAGTTTAGTAAGTGTTCAACTGCTATGAATTGTGGGACAGGTATAGAGTTCCCTATGCTTTCATTGGGAGTTTATAAAACTGATTCAGGAGATATCAGGTTCTGGGATAGACGAAATATGTGTACAAGAGTGATGAGAAGTTTTAACTAGGTTATGCAATGGCAGAGTTGTGGGTGTCATGCAATCTGAAGGTAATGGGTGCAAGCCTTAACTTTGTCACTTAATTTGAGGGCAGTTGGTTCAAGCTTAGGCTGTTACACAAAAACTTACTAACTTTAATCTAAGAAATGAATCCAGATGATCATGATTTTAAGACTGGTTTCAGTAAAACTGCATATGGTTTCATTGATATTAATTATATAATAGATAAATAACTGGTCAAAACTTAGATAAGTTTTTTAAGTATTTAAGTAAAATGTTAGTGAAACAGAAGCCAAATGGGTTTAATTATTAAATCATAATTAATAGGTTTAATATAGATCTGTAATTATTAATTTTATACCTGTGTGTATATAAAATGTCTCTCACAATCTTCTGCTTGTTTTCCATGAGCGAGTCACACATTTTAACTGCCCATTTATAATATTTGCCGTGTTTTTTTTGCACGAGTGTTCTTGTATTTAGCAGGTGGCCGTGGGTTGTCCCCTCGTGGGTCATATAGTGCACAGATACCCAACATGATGGACTTGTCCGAGTACCAGCCACTATATCATCATCTGGGCCTGCCCCGCCGGCTTGGTTCAGCAGGGTCTGGTGGCTCTCAGGATTATTCTACACAGCAAACACATGATACGGTGTATAGGTAGAGCTAGCGACATCAATTCTGCAGTTTTTAAAATTGTATTTGTAGCAGACAGACATACAATATCGGTTCTAACAATTGCAATTATGAAATTTAGTAATTTTACTGGCTTTTTCTTTCTGAATCAAATGGTGAAACAGTGATTCTCATTTGCTTAAACAAATATTTTTGCAGGTTTTAATGAAACAGAGGGTGTCATTGAAATGCTACATATTGCCATCTTTTTTTTTTCTTAAGTTTGCAGCTATAAGAAACTTATTTGTTAATTTTTACCTCCAGAATGTTTTATCTTGTTTATACATACACGACCCATGACCCATAATGCATTATTCAATCATATGCATTAGACATGTAGATGCTAATTCTTATGTGAATTACATAACTATGCATTGAATCATTTAGATTGTTATGTTTCTGGAATAATTAATTTATAGAATGGTTATTGTTTGTGAAGATTAAAATGTATATAAATATGAATGAATGTGCAGAAATTAAACTGAACTTGGGTATGCAAAATAAAATTAGTGTAATTTTCCAAGTGTAGAGGTCCAGAAAAAAAGTACAGATACTGGATTGATTGTGAAAATTAGGAAGGATCTTGTATGTTGTTGATGTATACATCGATGGTCAAGGATTGTAAGGTCACAACGGTATATCAAATAAAGGACCACATAGAATTCTAGACCGTCAACATGTATAATATGTACTTAACAAGGATGTTTGCTGTTTTGGAAGTTATTTCACATGCATTTTAAATCTGTATTTTGTTAACAATATTGATTTAATGTATTTCAAATAGTTTGGTTATTAATTGTTAACATTATATAATACATGTAGTCTGTTTTTGATTATCAAACTCATAATTCCCAAAAGCACCTGTACTATTATTAGTGTTTTAAAAATGCAAACAAATTCAATTTGACTAAAGAAAAAACAAACAATTATTGTGTAATGACTTTCAAAGTAGACATAGGAACTGTACACCAGTGCTAGTAACTCATACAAAGAAATTGTATGTGACACAGCTGTACCAGTGTGTTACACATGTAATGGTATGTGGCATGGCTGTAACAGTGTGTCGCACATGTAACAGTATGTGGCATGGCTGTAACAGTGTATCGCACATGTAACTGTAAGTGACGCGGCTGTCACAGTGTGTCGCACATGTAACAGTAAGTGACGCGGCTGTAACAGTGTGTCGCACATGTAATGGTATGTGGTATAGCTGTAACAGTGTGTCGCACATGTAACTGTTAGTGACGTGGCTGTAACAGTGTGTCGCACATGTAATGGTAAGTGACGCGGCTGTAACAGTGTGTCGCACATGTAACGGTAAATGACGCGGCTGTAACAGTGTGTCTCACATGTAACGGCATGTGGCATGGCTGTAACAGTGTGTCGCACATGTAACTGTAAGTGACGCAGCTGAAACAGTGTGTCGCACATGTAATGGTAAGTGACGGCTGTAACAGTGTGTCGCACATGTAACGGTAAGTGACGCTGCTGTAACAGTGTGTCGCACATGTAACGGTATGTCGTGTGGCTGTCATAGTGTGTCGCACATGTAATGGTAAGTGACGTGGCTGTAACAGTGTATCACACATGTAACTGACATGGCTGTAACGGTTAGTGACACGACTGTAACAGTGTATTGCAAATGTAACAGTCAGTGATACAGCTATAACAGTGTGCACATGTAAAGGTATGTGACATGGCTGTAACAGTGTGTAGCACATATAACAGTATGTGACACGGCTGTAACAGTGTGTCACACTTGTAACGGTAAGTGACACAGTTGTAACAGTTTGTTACACATCTAACAGTATGTGGCATAGCTGTTAATGTTTGTAATGCAACTGAGGATGTTACAACTAATAAAACTGATTCCACACACTTTGGAATAAATAAGGAATGCATATAAGGCTATCTTCATTTTTTTTTACATTTCAGTTGTTTTTAAGCAGAAATTATTAGCTGGCACAAATTACTATAGTTCACGAACAGTCCTATAGACATTTGCACTATCAGCATTAATTTTTGTATTATAAGAAAATGATAATCTTTATAGAAGAAAAACATCAAGTGTATGGGTATATGTAACATCTGTTGTTTTTTTTAATGATTGGTTTACGAATTCTTTTACCGTCTCAAGATCACTTACCTCTCACCACTAAGGTCGTAGGTTCGAGTCCCGCTCGCTCCAAAAACTTTATGTGAGAAAGTTTCCAGTTACTTAAGGAAGGACAGTGGTTCTACCCAATCTGACACAGTCTGAGGTCTTCCTCCACCAGTAAAACTGGATATGCCGTATATAACCTGAAATGTGTTGAAAATGGCATTAAACCCCATTCAAAAAAAAAAAGAAGATCTGTCTGAATGATAAAATAAAAAATAATTTGTACAGCTTACAAGTTTGTAAGTGTTTTAAGCTAATTTAACTGGCATATATGTTTGTCAAACTTGTGTAACAAGTAAAGTCATAAATAAGGTTGTGATATGTTATATGTTTAAATACATGTACTCAAAATATTTACTGGTAAAAAAGTAAAGATATCAAGATTTCCTAAGAAAGCCCTGCAAACTCAATTGTTGCAGTGAGTTGTGTACTCGAATTGTTTATATATTATTTTTATAAAACTCAACCTAGAGGTAAAGCAAAAGGAAAGTCACTTGAATTTTAAGTTTCAACACATTTTTTCTTAGCCATATGTCGTATTTTTGTATATGTCAGAACAGTGTGTAATGTTAACAGGGTGATGGAACATTGTTTCAACATACTGTGTCAATACTAAAGGAATATGAATGTTAAACAATTAATATATCAAGATTTAAAAACATATGTTTCAAACATATATGTAGTACAGCTAGAATGTTACTTGAACAGGGACAATTTAGAAGTTGTGAATTGATTGATATACATATTGTGTGCCGTTAATACTAGATACGCAACTGTACTAAGTTTTTAACACAAAAAATGAAGATTTTGAACAATTCATACCATATCACATGTTACTATACTTGAAATGATCACATTCTGTACTCTTTATACAAAATGTACAAGAAAAAGGATAACTTCAAGGATAAAAACAGATGTTATGCAAGTGTTCGTATCAACGCGTGTTTAATGAAAACATAAATGATCTAATTCTGATTAATTGTAATAAGTCACTTTACTCATCCTACCCAGTAACATCAAGTCACGGAGTGTGCTTAATTAACAATCTAAAACAAAACTCATTAATGTGTGTTTATTAATTTGTATTATTTGGTGACAGGTATCAATAAAAGCTTATTGGAATTTTTCTTTGTAGCTCTAGTATGTTTAACAACAATAATGCCCATCTATAACAGTTGTAAAAAGTCACCCAGAGCATTTCCTACTGACTGTTTGTCAGTACAACCCATGTTTGAATCCACACTTTTCTGTTTTAAATGAGCTATGGCTCAGTTATTGAAGTACAAATTTACTCAGCTCTCTATTTTCCAAAAGTATCGGAAGATTATTTCGGCTTAATCAAGAAGGATTGGTTATATTTTATACCTTGTTTTATTTTAATGTAGAAACAAAAGTTTACAAAGAAAGCTTTCCATGAAGTGTTTTACTGAAGTAGTCATTATCTCAGGGTTTTCTGTTAATTGCTAGTCACTATCTATATAACCCTGAGATGTTCTCTTAGCTCTACCTTACTCAATAACTTGTGTTTGTTGCTATGAATCCTCCTGGTTGCTATGTGGGACCCAGGTTGCATGGATATGGTTGTCATGGAGAGGGTGTCATGGTAACTGGTTGACATATATAAAGGTAACTTATTTTACCCTTATATAACAGTACATTAATAGAGGTAACAATTTAATTATAACTTTTTAACAATTATTACTGTAGAAAATAATATAAAATTTTAGAAAACTGCCTGATAATATAAGAGTTATAAATATAGTAATTATTTTTGCTTGGCCTTTCTTAGCTTGAATAATTTTGCAAAGCTTTAATTCATTAATTAATAGTTCATGCCATTTTAACTACAAACAATTAATCATTTTTTTGCATGATTTCAATTGACAAACTACTAGCCATGTAATAGCAAGTATTACTTGGCATTCACGTATAACATGCTTTTGTAAAAGTATGATCACTTGAAACATTGTCATTTTCATGGTTATTAAAACATTGTCATAAACTAAACATTTTAACATAAGTCTAATTTTGTGTAGTCTGTCCAGTAAGACTTAATTCTACACAGAGAGGCCAACTGTAGGGAACCTGTTCAAACAGTGTGGATGGGGGACTAAATATGGCAATGACCTATATTTTGGAAACTTTTTTTATGATATTTCACTAATTAACATTAATAACTATGTAAAATATAAGTATTACATGATGTCATATTCTTTTTGTGGTTTTGTAATACATGTACCAACTATAATGACCAATATTTCAGAATGCCCCCAAGTTCTCCGACACGACAGAAAAGTCCTGCCTGCCGAAGTCCAGGTAGTCGCATGATTACCCCTATCCCCATGGGTATGCATAATATCTACGAAGAAGCTATTGATGAAGAGACCTATATTTGCATCGCTGATCGTATCCAACTAGGGGACCAGAAGCCAAGAAATGTTATAGAAGTGATATAGTTAACATGTGATGCATGTTAAAAAAGCAAACAGGATAAATAAACACGGGGAACCAGTATTTTGATATAGATATAATAATTTGATGTGATTAACAAAATGGAAATAAAAAGGAAATTAGGTAGAACCTTAGAGTTATTGAATAATTTAGAATTAAAAACAAAAAGTAATGTTATTGAATTTAAATGAATTTTCAATTGGTGTTTATAAATCAGACAATCATGAATGCCACTACATTTAAATGTAGACTATATTATATAATCAATGAAAAGATGATATTAGCATTTGCATATGCTAATTCAATAAAAAACCATTAGATTACCATTTTTAATTTAATTTTTCAAAAATAAAAGTCTAGGATTTTCACTAAGTTATATATAGAATGTATTTTGCAGAGGTTATTTTCAACATATTATTTTAGTGCCATTTTAAAACATCGTCTCAATGTATAGTGTAATTACCAATTGTAGCTCCATATTGTTCATTAAGATATCATACTCATTGCTTTCTCGGCTATCGACCATTATTGTCCCCTCAGTCAACCTTATCAATATAGTTACGCATCCCCTTAAAGGAATCCAGTATGGAGATCGGGTTCCCAAATTAAGAATCATTTGACTTGCATCAATTTAGTTTTTCAGTTCAGTCATTTTCCATTTTAGAAGTTAACATTACATTGCATAGGACTTGACACCCCCCCCCCCCCCCCCACCCCCAGTGCCTTGAAAACAGTAGTAGAACCCAGTCATTGTACAGCAATAGGTGTGACCTCTTATGTTTTGTGAGGGAGTCTCCCAGATTGACTGTTTAATAATGTAAGTCAAAATGATATATCAACTGCAATCAGTGGTAATCATCATCAGTAATCTTTTATCATGTTTTAATATTGAATTATGCAGAAAAATGTTTCATAATACAAAGGTGTGGTTTTATTAGATGGAACATATATATAATATAATATGAGGGTGCTGACAATAAGGACATTTACGTTATAGATCTAGCAAGATAGGTTTATTTATCTGCCCATTTGGCATTTAAAATAGGACTAGAATATTTATATTATAATTTTCATTAGAGACATCATGTATCTTGTGGTTCACAAAGTAATGTTAAGGAGCCCATTCAATATCAAGATTAACTTCATGAACTAATTACATGACTGTTTAAAAACAATTGCACATATTACAGGAATGAAAATTTCACTTTGAAAATAAAAAAAAGATAAAAAGTAATGTCCCTGTTACTGATCGAAAAAACTCCTGTAAAATTTGACCGAGGTTGACGAATATCAAACATGACCTGTATTTTATAATTATACATGTACATTAGTACTGAGACTCCATCAGAATTCATTGATCAGAAACCAGTATTTTACCAGACAAATTTAAAACACTATTAGAATTTATTTTAAATGGCAGCATTATTTGAATTTAAAATTCATATATTAAATTTATGAAAACAAAGTTTTGATTAATCCAATGATTGGGTTTAAATTTGACTTACCGTATCTGTTTCCCTACACAAGTTGTTTCAAAAGGTGTATTGATATTAAACAAATAAGTATTGGTTGAAAGTTATATGGAAATTTCTGCTACTGTAAAATTCCATGAAACTTCTAACTGTCTTAGATGTTGATCTTCTTTCTCTCCTTTAGTCTACTGTTAAGTTTCATTTGGATACAATAGTTTTAGGGGAACCCGTTCATTACTAAAAAAAAGCAAATTTCTGTTAAATGAAAAGCTTTATTTTGAAGAATAAAATGAGTAATTTCATAAGCTTTGAAAGGACATATGAATTTATTTAGCTATCAAACTGGTAATTTACTGAACATTATTTTATCAATACAACACAAATAAAAGTCATATCAGTTGTTGTTGTATGGTGTTCAGCATGCTTTCAACAACTTTCCAGTCATATCGTGGCGATGTCTACGTGAGACAATATTCTGAGCGCAGTCACACTGGAGATTCATGCCGCAGACACATAGATGATATCCCACCCAGTCACGTTATACTGACACCAGACCGAACAGACTTAGAACTTTCCTCTAAATGCTGAGCATCAAGCGAGAAAGCTTCTAGTACCATTTTTAAAGTCTTTGGTATGACCCGGTCAGGGACCAAAACCACGATCTTCCGCATGTGAGGCAGACACACACACATATCAGAAGTCCTTAATAATAACATAATTACTAACATTATCAATAGTTCATTAGTTTGAACTATATTCTACAGTCATGTAAGTAAATTGATATGATGCAGTATTAGTGTTTCACGATATATTTATATATGAATTTGTATTTGTTTATAGCGTTGTTTGTCCAGAGACAATATTGTAATTAAAAATGTTCATGTTTTTTTCTATGTATGATTGAATCTCTTTTGGAGGTCATTTGTAACAATGTCATTTCAGTATTATATCGTAATGCTAGTATTTTATGCACAGAAAATGTTTATTATCAAAGCTAGATTGTTAGTATTTAAACCTTGGTGTTATGTCGTAATAAACAGGCAGTATCCAGGCTTGGG
This sequence comes from Panopea generosa, assembly GCA_029582155.1. Classification (NCBI taxonomy): domain Eukaryota; kingdom Metazoa; phylum Mollusca; class Bivalvia; order Adapedonta; family Hiatellidae; genus Panopea; species Panopea generosa. The sequence continues at coordinate 48,946,417 of CM055901.1, forward strand.
GGGGTTGACACGTGATGACATCATCCAATGGGCATTATTCCACAATAAATTTTAATGGATGTCATCAAGTGACATTATGCCATGTTGAAAGATTTGAAAATCATTTAATTAAAAAATATACGAGGGTTAAATGGTCAGTTGACAAAGATCAAATCAAAGATTGTTTTCAGTTGTCTTCCACACAAACCGGGACTAGCACGTGAACGACTGTGTACTTGGCGACGTTACTTGATTTTCCGAACATGATTGTTATATGGTTTTTAAATTTTAATTTTTATAATCAGCTTAAGTAATAATTCAATATTGCTATCAATTTCTCATTGAAATGAAACCAGAAATAAAATTTAAATTTCACTGATGCAAACCATTTAAGCTCATTTTTGCCGAGTGTTTGATCATCTTGACCTCGTTTATTGATATCTAGTTCATATTAACAGAGTTCACATCATGTGAGTTGAGCATTTACCTTACCTGCAATCACACTAATACAAACTGAGGTTTAAATGGCAACAAACTAGCAGTTAAGTAATTTATTGATGTATACCTTAAACTGTATGTGCCGGTAGTTTAATTCTCATTGGTCATATATTGCCTAAATGTTGATTTTCACATTGCAAGTCTTTATTTAATTTTCTGTAGCTTATCTTTAATAGTTGATTCAGATTTTACATTATTTGTTTACATTTGTTAAAAAAACAACTAGAAATGGTATAAACTGTACAAAGAGTTGTCACAATGACATAAACTGCCCAACAAACAGGTGATTGGTTCGAGTTAAAATTTTGATATGTAAAATGTTCCACCTGAAACTTACACAAGTATTTGCAGTAACTTGTCTCTGTTTATGTGTCTGATTATACCACAATTAGTTTGTTAAGTCGTTGTCAACAAAATAATTCTACACAAAGTCTGCTAGTTAATGCTCAATATTAATGCGACTAGTACATTTATAAGAAATGAACATGCTTTTGTTTTTAGAAGAAAGAATTTGTATCATGTTCTTCTTACATAAAACATGTCCATGTGCTGTTAGATGTTTAAATGTTTTGCAAAAAAAAAAAAAAGAAATTAAAAATTATTTTTATTTCATCCTTGACCTTTAAAGGGACTCGCAGCAATTTTTATAATTTTTCACTTAAGCTATTTTGCAAATTTAGATATGGACACGCTGCAAATATGAAATTGAATACCCTAGTACATGCGCAGACCCGTAATTTTGTTTTTAGTTTGGAAAGGGGCATTACTCTTGTAACTGGTTGAAAGCATCATGTTGCATATTCATGGTCATTTAGTGACAAAATGTTATATATTTTATTTTAATGAGTTATTATAGGTAAGAAAAAAAAATCAAGGAAGTATTAGTTTGTATTCTTAAAAAAACCCTTTTCCTTATATTGTGATGTCACTAGTTTGATAAAAAAATGTTAATACTTCTGTAAATATTAAAATTCAAGTAGTAATACCTGTAAATTATTATCTCCATATAGTTATATGTTCACACGCGTGAGAGTGGATATATGTGTGAACAGGAATAAGATTGTGACTCAACATTGCTGTGTGTCCCTTTAAATATTTATTATACGATTTGCAGAATAGCAAAATCAAAATATTTGTGTAAATTTATTGTGTACATAAATTATTACTGGTATAATGTGTACAAGATCTGTTTAAACCTCTGTGATATTTAGAACATATTTTAAATGTGATAAAAATTGTGATATTGCCCTAGTACATTTTGAAAAATACAAAAAATGGGTACATGTATAATTGTTTGTTTTCGTTTCGTTCATGGACCAGATTAATATGTTTTCAGTACAGTGTATGAGATATACTTTAATTTCTTTACTTAGTTGACCATAAAGGAAGGTAAGTCAGGAAACATGCCAGCGTGTCAATACAGCATAAAAGTATATGAATACAATTTATCTTTGACATAATTTATTTTTAAATTCATCAATATGCTCAGTAATGAATTACTTTCATGTATTCTAATGCTGTATAGACAAGATCAAAAGCCTGAGTTTACTTCACATCTGAGTTAAAATAAATAAGATATTGGCCTTTAAATTAGCTTTTTAACTTATGTATTTGACCTCACAACAAAGTGTAAATGCATACTGAACAAGGTGTACCTATAATATGCTTTTCAGGATTGTATTAGGCATATTTACCATTAATATTATTAACCATGTTTCATCAAAATTCAACACAAAATATTATAAAGACATTGCTGTTGCAGCAAATGCGAGAGCTATTTTAATTGTAAAACAATTAGAGCATTATATTTTTTTTCAAATAAATTACTTTGCCATGGAAAGGTCAGTTAAACATAGCATGTTATATTTTAAGCATACACTAATAACAATCAAATACAGTACATTGTCATTCAAACAGCACAAAATTTTCCCAGGGGCTGGACCAATTATGACTCTAGGGTCGAACGAAAAAATAAATATAAAGCACATTATTAGTACATAATTAAGAATGTAGTTTGTTTACAAATTAATGTTTGTCTCTTTCCGATAAACAATTTCGGCGGCAGAAAACGGGGAGTTATGAAGTTCGTTCAGAAATGCGTCAGTCAGTAATATATGATCAATTCACATCATTGAAAAACATAGTATAAGGAACTGTAGGAAATGGGGTTAGATAGTTTTTTAAAACACACCCTTTATTCCCCTCAGTGTATTAATGAACTGGAGTCCACAAGCTAATTTATTGCACGTAAGTGATGAATCGTTCATATAAAATTAAAAACAAAATTACTGTTTTATCAACTGTTCTAAACAAACCACCCTTGGTAGCCTCTCAATATTGGATGCAATAAAGTGATTTGTGACGTAATAGCACGCGTGATAGATAGTTTTATTGCAGACTTAAATGTATTTTTTTAAAAAAAGACAACCCAATAACGATACATAATATTAGTGAAGCCGTAACTTTCCCAATCTTGTTAATGAGTCCTTTATCTAACGGTCTTAACCTGCACATTACCACAGCAGTATTCATTTGTGTACTTCCGAACAGTGGCGGATTTAGTCAGAAAGCAACCAAGTCATTACCGAATGACAAAAATGCAAACAAAACTTAAAAGCTAGGTCCGCTCCTTTAAGAAATACACATTTTGATCGAAGTTATTTATTTTCTCGCTTTTAAAAACAGTCACTAAGCGGTCTTAATGAGGCTTTAAGAATCGCAAGTGCAAATGAATGAAAGCAAATAAAACTGCACTTACCTTTCACATGAATAAATATGGGTTTATTCCATGACAATATCAATTCATTGAACAGCATGAGGTTTTTTTATAATTTTATTTTTTTAAAACATATAGTTACCAAATAAAAAAACTGATTTAAAAAAAAAATAAATCTGTATATATGGTCCTGTGCTAATTTCAAACTCATTTTTAAAAAATATTTATTAGAAGGTTACTCATCCGGAACCTCGATAATTTCTGACATGCACAAGTGAAATCTTTTTATAACTTTTCACCTTGACCTGTAGTACATAAATTTTCAGCAGACGTGTTTGAAATCAATATTCGTAAATAAACCTAGGGAATGTTAACTGAAAAATGGACATAGTGAGAAACACATTTTTTCAGGTCTGTATCAAAAAATGACTTTCTTACTTGTATCTGAAGCATTTTTTTTATATTTTTCATTGCATTCAGACCACGTGGATACTTTTTAAATATTGCCAATTGTCCAGGAATAAACATTGCCAATTGTCTCGGAAGTGATCAAGTTCAGGACATGATCGAAAACAGGTTATGGCACCATATGCATTATATAAATACATGTACTTTATTCACAAAGCACAAAAGAAAACGAAATTTGAAATATATTTTCACATTAAAGCAACACATCCACGTTTGAACTTTTAATATTTTTTTTAATTGAGTTATAAGCACATTTTACATACAAACATATGATCAATTAGCTGTATATGAGCATATAAACACTTTAGAATTGTAAAAAATGATGCCCAAATTATAAAATAAGTGTGTAACTCCCCCGAGTCGAAGAAAATTGTCAAAATGACTTTCAAAGCAGGTAAAGTACACTACGCACTAAAATGTGAAGTTTTTTTTAATACGACTAGCATAATTCAAGATGGAATCTTGGGCAATTTAAAAATAATTTACAAAGCTTTATAATTTGGACATCTTTTTTTATAATTCTAAAGGGTTCTGGATCGTGTTTTTTAGCACATATACAGCTCACTGACCATATATTTATGTATGGGAAATGTGCTCACAACTCCATTAAAAAACTTTAAAAGTTTAAACGTGGATGTGTTGCTTTAACATTTGATATTTATCTACATCTGTACACAGAAAGATATATAAATCAACAAGATACAAATAAATAGATAGCTAAGGCCATTATAAATTAATTGCTAGATTATCATCCAAAATTTTTGTCAAAACGGGGAAGGTGGAGGATTTATTTTTTATTTTCATTTTTAAAATTTTGGATATTTTAAAAAAATAAAAAATTAATGAAAATAAAAAGGGCCAGGGTGGCATAAAAAAGAGGAGTGTGTGTGTGTGTGTGTGTGTGTGTGTGCGGGGGGGGGGGGGGGGGGGGGTGATAATCTAGCAATTAATTTATTATATTATGGCCTAACAGTAAAACAGTATTTACCCCAATTTATATCTGATCAACAAAACTCTTAAAAATGTCCTTCATATCACAACTCATCATTTCAACCCTATATAGCATTTACTGATAATGGGTACATAGCTCACATGATGTAGGTGAATATTTATTCAAATTGTTATTCTGAGATTAATCTTTTAGTTCTTTTATCTCTTCTTCCAAGACTTTTTCACCTACACTTTCTCCACTTATAGCAAGCACTTTTTCTTGCGGCAGCACTTCCAGCTCTGGTTTTGAAATCACAGGAGCAACTATGTCCACTTGAGGTTTCAGAGTTGATTCTTGTTTTGATACCTTAACTACTTTATCGATCTTCTTTTCTGTTTTTGCTTTTTTTGTATTTTCATCATTTAAAATTATCTTGCACATAAACGTAGTCCACAGTGCGAGAACTGCTATAAAAGAAAGAAGAAACCGAAGTGCTTTGAACCATTCTGGATATCCCCACATTTTCAAGTCCATGTACGCCGCACCAGTCAATCCTGCCATCAATGTAAGAATTGACATAGAGGTTGGAAGCATCAGTCCAAGCCACGCCACTAATGATGGCGTGATGCTGTATCCAAGATTAAACCAGTTTGGAGACACGCCACTATCTTCTGGGATTGTCAGTCCCCAGCGAACGCCTCCAAGAAAGGACAAGATGCAGGCCCCGTATGCAACCTGACTGAAGGCAATGTTCGCTATAAAGGACCCAGACATGATCATGTAGGTAGGTGCCGCCACAAATGGAATCAATCCAGAGATGCCGAACACCAAGGCTGGAGCAGGAGATGCTCTTAAGTGTTTAAGGTCCTTGAACAACGTAAGCGCTTTTGTCTTTCTGTCTTCTGTAAATGTTCGTCGTTGCTGGTTGTATTCATGTAAATGTAACCCTGTACGACAGTGCGTTGTGACGCCACCAACGGTAGTATATATCTTACAATTTTGAAGACTTGTGTTTAAAGCAACTACGGATGCATTTCTTGTTGATTTCAGGACATTCTGCCGATGAAAATTTCTCCGAAACACGGCATTTGCAAAACCAGCAACTGTATTGAAATACAAAGAGAGTACAGCATTAGTAAATAATAAAATAAACATTTTAAATTTTTAATATAGGAAAATATTTACTTAATCAATGGTTGCATTAACTTTCAAGTACAACACACAATATTAAAGTATGTACTATTAATGTTGTAATTACTATGAAGATTGTGATCATATTATTCATTTAGGACACAACAATTGTATTTTTTTCCCCCATGTTAATTTTAAAGAAAAGTATAAATTGCCCAAAACAACAAAATTGCATTATTTCATTATTTTTTGTTTCAACTGTGGGTCAACTGGGGAAAGAGGGGGATGGGGGGATAATTGTCCCTATATATATATATATATGTGCAGTAGTAAACCTGATGTATGAACATCTTGCTTCATTGTTACATCCCTTTCTCCCTTGTTTTATAAATGTTATTCTAGGTGTATGACTCGCACCACTATTATCCCTTGAGTACTCCGGACATACAGATGTTTTTTTTTTATAATGAGGTTTAATGCCATTTCCAACACATTTCAGGTTATAAATGGCATATCCAGTTTTACTGGTGCAGGAAGACCTCCGGCTGAGTAGAACCACCATCCTTCCTCAGGTAACTGAAAACTTTCTCGAGGGGGAATCGAACCTACGACCTTAGCGGTGAGAGGTAAGTGATCATGAGACGGCGCCTTAGACCACTCAACCAGGGAGGACCCACTCCTACAGATGAAGGAGGTAGAAATAAAACTTTAGTTCTCTCATTCTTCATTTTTCAGGACAGTGTATTGTAGTGATTTATTTTTTCCTACAATGTGTTAAATGGTCAGTATTTTAGAATCACCACTGAAAATTTGATGTTGATACCAGATTTTTGGGCATATAATTACTCTGGAAATTGATAGGTCTCACAAAAGCATTGAATTTAAAAAAAAAAAAAACCTGGTCAAGGTATGCTTTTTTCCCTTTATAATTGCATATCTTGAATCAGTGAAGAATTTTAGTCCAGACACATGCTGGTGAGTTTGTTTTTTCACTGTGTTTTGGATATAAATGTTACAATGGAGCCCTATGGGAAATGTAATAGTGGTGCGAGAAGTGTAGATGAGGAGAGAAAACGCTGGCATAGTATATGCAGTAATAAGACAACTTGAGGTTATCATGGTAAATATAATTGTTCAAATCAATTCTCTCATTAAATAAAGTCTTTATTACGGTATTACTGTTTGTGAAAAAAGTTTGGTTTTTTTTGCATTTTACCATTTTTATATTTTCGAACAGTTAAGGACTTTTTTTTTTAAATGTAAAGGTATCACTTCACTGTCTCTAAAAAAAAGAAAAACTGGTTAACATAGCAGTTATTTGGCATTGTTATGAGTGGATACTATGCAAAACAATACTTTAAAAACTTTTCTATGTAGAAAAAAATTAGAGTGGAAAAGCCATACGATATTTCAATAGAACATCGAATAGAGTGAGACATGAGTATGTAATCCATATTATCGTATCAGGTACATTAGTGCAATAAGGTACCAAGTGTATATGAAATAAGAAGAAATATGTTTGTATGGTTTCTGGTAGTTATATCACGCACCATGTTGATGAAGGAAAGACCTTGCTACAACTGCCACACCCTGGAGATGCATTGTTCTTGCCAACATCAACACCTGAAGAAGATTATAACAATCAATGTAATGGTCAAACAACATTCACAAAACATGTCAAAATAGGTCAGTAGGTTGTTTGTAAAACTGGATTCAAAGACAAAGAAAATTAAAACAGCAGGTTGATTATAAACTACAGAAGAACTTTGATGGTTTGAACCCAATGGAAAAATAGTTCCAGTTAAGGGATGTTCCAGCTTAGTATTGTTCTACATCATACCATACATGTATACATCAAAATAGGAATTTGGCCGGGACCATATAAGTGGTTCGAGTTATATATGGTGTTCCACCCATTCATGTTCGAACAACAAATTTCTACTGTATATTGAGACATTTATTAGTCTATCCCAGAACCTAAAATCTCTTGAATCGGGTCTTAAGCCCCATTGGAAAAGCAAGAAATTCTTTGCCTGTCCCCAAATTCATATTAATTGAATGCTTACTAAAATGTGACCTCATGCAAACTTTTCAGTTGCAGCAATTGACCAATCAACGTGCTCAAACGTGGTTTTACCAACATTGCTATTTAACAGACCCGTCTTGCCAAAATGACTAGTTCAAAGCGTGAGGATAATTAAAAACTTATACATACATTAAACGGACCCAATCAGGAGAACTGGGTTTGTACTTAGATAATTTAAAAACAGCAGACTGGTTATCAAACTCAATTCCAACATTGCAAACTGTTTTGTTTGTTTTACACTTGATTTATTTCATCTCGAATGTGGAACAAATTCTTACAACTTACAAATCACGCTTGAGATCTTCCTGGGTAGAACCAGTACTAAGCATATGCGGATAAAGTGTCTTGCTTGAGGAAACCAAAGGTAGCTGTGGCTGAGGATTGAACCCTAGAACCATCAATGCTCTACCACTGAACCATGCACTTAACTGCAAATTCAGCAACTGTAGAGTAATCAAAGGGCCAGATTAACTGGTCTGAATATGGAAGTTGGGTGAGGTATTTTGCCAATAAACATCATGACCAGACCAAGTCTGTGAGGATGAAAGTGGACACCTCCAATTTTAGCAAAGGTTTTTCATAACTCCAGGGCAACCGATCTGGTTTCAATTTTTTTTTTGTCCGGTAAAGATCATCTTACAATTACTCAAATCAGGGAGAAGACATCAAAATTTCAGATGGACCAAAAGATAGACAGAAATGCAATCACTATCATATGCTGTCTTTTCTTTCAAATTGCATGGGAAATAAAATGTTGCAATGAATGTTTTCATAATTCCATTACAATACATGCATAAGGCATCCAAGTTTGTTTTTTTGTCAAGAAATTATCTCCTTTCATATTTAAATAATGTCATAAAAAGTCGCATAAAATAACGTAGGCATTGAACCCATTTTCATTGTTTTTTTAAATAAATTCAGTTTGTTGCGGACTCAGATTCAGTTTTAAGTTATGACATTGTGATTAACCTGGCTATCTAGGTACACACAGGATTTTGAACATGTTGTTTTACACATGAAGTTTTCTTGCTAAACTTAATTTATTCGCTATAATTTCTTATAAGGTACCAAATAAGGTACCAGGGAGAAACTTTCATGTTTTTGGGGTTTTTTTGCACAATGATTCACGATCCTTAAGTATACACTGTTGGTTTTAATTAAAAAGAATCTGTATACCGTAGATATGACTATACTTGTGGTTAATTGGTATCTCAGTAGCGTCAGTATTAAGGAAACACTACACAGACATAAACACACAGTTAGAATTTTAATCAAACTTATTGAAGCTAGCTAACTTATTAACAAATGGAGGAGAACAAAACCAAAGGGGAGCAACCCTGTATTAAGACAATCATGTATATTGATCAATAGGGAAGTAACTTAGTTAAAACATATAACTATACAATTCTCATAATAACTGTATGGCATAGTGTCTCTTTCTTCTTATCTCTAATATTCCGTTAAGATATATTTAAAGCAGTGAAATCGTTAATCAAATGCAAACATTGAAAATATCATCATAACTGAGAAACTGCCATACATAACACATTTTGATAATTATGGAACTGGTAAATATAAAGTTATTATTCAGTAATCATACTGGTAAATGTACAGTTCTTAAAGGGCAAAGTCTTCCAGATAAGTAAACCTCTAGAAAATCAGGTCTCTTCCATATGAAGTGAGAAAAAGGCATTCCTCTTGTAAGCTGATATGATCATATAATGTTCCTTTCATTATAAGACGAGTATACTCCCATTCCCCCTGTATTTATGTACCGGACAGTTGTAACCCCGCATCAGTCAGTTGTAACCCCCGCATCCCACAGACTGACATTTAGCAGGGACTTTCCACTCTGCAGAACCCAGGTAAAGCTGCTGCCCTGCAGGGACACCCTGCCCTGCTAAAAGCGGTTTTCCTCCTGGGAACCATATTGTTGATGTTTGTTGATGTTGTCTCACAGTAAATTTTTTCTGTATTTCAATTCTCAAAAGATTTGATTGCCCTGGTAGAATATATGGTACAAACCATTACACAAGATCTGATACTACCCAGCCAAAGATCCCCAGACTATTTTTGTCATTAGATAAAACTCCAGCACTCGTATTGTTGGGACGTTGTTGTTGTAAAAGCTCGGCACTTTAGTCTCACTGTCCTCAGCTATGTCCTGACCTGCAGGGATCCAGGGTAACAAATAAATGGTGCTGTGCATTAGATACACTACAGAAAATTCGTTGTAAATTTTCCAGTGCATAATGGAGGACATTACAGGAGACTGGATAATGTTCCTTCTCATTCCTCCTCAAACTATTGCTGCCTTGCTGACCTAGTTAACTTCAGATGATACAAGAGGAGATAATGAATTTGATTAAGTTTATTGGAAGAAAGAAAAATATCCAATTGTAACATGAAAGACTTAAATTTTTCTTTCAAGAGTGTCCAAGTAATTCAAGAGCATGTGGTTTAATGGTACAGCATCCAAC
>CM055901.1:48957205-49042205 GCA_029582155.1 Panopea generosa
AAACAATAAGCGCCGAAGTTGATCAAGACTAGTGTCATGATGGAGCTGTACCGGTGACTAGGTAATTTCTATGAAAGGTGATGGTTGTGTCATCTGACTGCTACGTCCTCAATTAGACATACATTTTTTCTTATATTTGGTTCATGTATCTGAATGTATCATGAACTTGTTATTGAAAAGAAAAGCTGACCATTACGAATAATAAGCTTCCAGTATATATTTAGCATCTATGTTAACGTTGCTACGAAGCATTATTTGCAAACAATACTCATATAGCTTTTGTTTTACAATAGTCAACACCTTTGGGGTAATATTATGATGTATTGATCAGTATAACACTACTGGAGAGGCTGTTGTCACAGTTTTGCGGTAACATACTATTGCACTCTATTGGGGCAATTACCATTCTTCCTCAAGGACAGGTAGAGAGTTTTCAAAGCAAACAGAAAACACTAAATAACATTTGTACTTTACAAAGTCAAAGACGCTATCTTCTGATATACGATATAGTACACGTTTGTTACATCAAGTGACAATATGGTTTAATCTAATTCTTGGAATACACACAAATATTAGTTCGTAGATTTTGCAGGTAAAAATCCTGTTTGCCTTTTATACCATCATGCAATTCGTTCAGAACGTTCTTTAGTTCATTTGTTTTGTATTACAATCTAACTTTTCAGCTGCATTTTGTTTATATAATGCTGATTAAACCACGTTGTACTTTTATACAGTTATGTAGGTTATTCTAAATATGTGCTTTGAATGGTGTCCTTATTCATAAATGATAGCACATACCTTGCAGATACTGGGAGATAAAGCACATTGTATTAGTCGATGGTATCCTAGTGTATATGTATCAATTAGCGGTTATGTTTCCTATTATATATTAATTTGCATTTTTTTTAAAAAGACAGAACTCGGTATATTACTATACTGATTCAAGATTTTATGACATTCATATTAGTATATAAGTAAACTAACCTTGCAAAGGTAGGATTTTCTTAGTATTTGGCTTTTAAATCAGCAGTGTGTGCAAAACAATTCGTTTTTATACTATCTGAATCGTCTGTTCGGCCGCATAACATACACTTTTAAGTTTTTTTCATTCAAATGCCCAACCGATGGGTGTTATATTTCCCGACTAGACTGTAACACACACACACACACACACACACACACACACACAAATAAAAATAACTGAAGGAATGATAGGTGGTCAAGTATGCAACCAAGAAAGGAAACCGTCTCGAAGTAATTGAGACTGTTCATCAATTTAAATAAAGTATTAAAGAAGTGTTTTTTTCAAAGGAATTAAACAAAAAATATCGAATCGAATCTGCAGAACGTCGTTATAACACACTATAGCACGTTTGCACAATTGCTGGTATACCGAATGGTTCATATCTGGAACCATATCTGGAACCATATCAGGAACCATATCGTCTTTGTACAGTATGGTTCTCATTACGATGAGGGTAGTTCTAGTTTCTCTTACAAGATTCTTAATGATAACAGAACAGTTTATGGTACCGAAAATACATTGTCATGAAATGACTAAAAATAAGTTTTGAATTTATATTTTTTTACACTGACATAAAGTTTTCAATTTCAGCGAGGACTTCTCTCTAATTTCTTGAATTCAGTTAGTAAGTATTCGAAAAATCTAGAATCCAAGAGATCATTTTATCAGATATTATCTTTAAAAAGTCCACCATTGTATTTAAGTATATAAAATACATGTGTGTGTTTTACTTTTTTATCATATAATACAAAACCATATTTCAGGACTGATCACAATATAAATAGCAATAGCGATACAAGTATTTACTGACAGAACAAATTATCATGTTCCAATAATCAGTTTTCTTGCTTCATAGCTATTGCTTATAAACATAAACAATTTATAAACTATAAACTCATAAACAGACTGATTGTTATACATAGTTATCAGGCTGACGATATTAATTCAAATGAAACTGCGTATTATAAAACTTTACCTTTATATACCTGTTTATTTTTAGAACAGTTCAATCATATCGGGTACTGATGGTGGCCTAAAACCGTACCTCTCATTGACGTCAATGCACCTTATATGGCGATACCCGGAATGATATTGCATAAACAGAGAAGTTGGATAGTTGCATATCGTGACAATACTACCGCGTTTGTTACCAAAAATACCTGTTCCCATCATTTGCATATCAGTTGGCCACGGTGACAGTGTCTAGCTATATTAATCAAAATTACGTGAATCTTTAATCCGAGCATCAAAGCGACACAACTACTTAGCATACCAAGGCAACTAGAGATGAACGAGGTAAACATTGCGTTGGTGGGATCCGATGGTGAAGACGTAATGCTACACTTGATTGCTGACTCGAAATGCGGCCTTTTATAGTAATGTTTTGTTAGTGCTTGTTGTAATTGATCATGCATGAGCTCGCATTTTCTCACAATTTATGAATTATTGGGATTTTCCCAGCGTCAAACTTTGAGAAAAGGCAAACATTTGATTAAGTCACTATTTTCACTCTCCATTCAATAGAAGGATGATACACCATACCTTCACCCTTGTTACTCGTTAAGCATCTTCATATTGTACATATATATACAAACTAGCTTTCTTCTCTTTGCATTTTATATAATTTTAACATATGCAATATATATTGTGCAATACATTTATGGTTAAATTTTTTTTGATTCAATGACCCGGTAATTTTTTTATATAGAGTGGACGCCCAATAGTTTTTTAAGAGGCATTTATTTATGTTTAATTCCATTTTTCATTTGTTGCAAATCCTAACGATAAATTTTAATATCTTTAACTCCTGTTTTATGTGGTTATACATATATTATCTTCTACTTCTTTAAGACGTAATTCCATTCTTTAGCATAACATTTTACCTATTTTACTGATGTAATCAGGGTTTGTTTTCATTTCATACAGAAATAAGCATGATGTAAATGATGTTTTCTGCTAAAACTATCATTTATTTCATTTATTGAAATTGTTTCTAGTGTGTAAATTTTATTTTTAAACTATGTCTGCCTTTTCTCATGCTTCTAAAATTTGTGGCAGTTCTGACAGAATAGTTAACGCCTGTATTTCTATTTAATGACTGTGTTGCTTTTTGTTTATTAACATGTCAGAAACATGGTTTAGTCTATGAGTATATGCACGTAGGTCGTAGTTTGATAAAGGTTATCTACCTAAACGCATCAATGTAACTAATAGCCGACAATTCATATTCACTACGTGTTCTTTATCAGTTTAGTTTTGTCCAAATCAAACTGTAAAACAACTAGACGACCTTGATATTGAAAATTTACAACAGCTCACGACCTTACATCGATCCGTGTTTAGATAGTCGTTGGTGTAATGAAAATCCTCCCCCGCTCTTCAAAATCCTTTCAGTGTTGTATGACGAGGTAAAAGCCGTGCCTTGTTGAGTTTCGACAGGTAAGGTATGTGAAGATTTAAGTACAAAAGCGGTGGTGGATGGTTGTGGTTACGAAAAGGTAAACGTAGACTTGGATTGGTGACAAAATACAAAACTGAATGACATGATCACGTGACTGTTAAACTGTGTACAATAATACGAGGGCTCATAGAAACAGAGATTTAGTTCGGTCGGGATAAGTGTTATTAAAAAAAAATCACTCAGCATTTTCAAACAAGGTCTGGGTACAGTATCCAGTCTGGGTTGTGTTTGTAAGAAACGAATGCAGTGACATTTAAATTGCTCTGTTATAATACGCACTCACTAGTCCTTAAAGTATAGGCGATCAATTACAATGATGTTCAACATCATTTACAATATATATAACAGTTTATTTATGGCATATCTAGTTTTATTGGTAGTTGAACCACCGTCCTTCCTCTAGTAACTGAAAAAAAAACTAATACAGTTTTTTGATAGAGCTGAAGTCAAGTCCAACGCCTGAACGGTTGAGACATACCTTAGAGTACAGAGGACTCTCTCACCGACAAGAATAGGGAGCAGCATAAAACATTAACTGAGCTGAATTGAATGGGTTCCAACCAGGCTTCTGTTTCACCAACATTTTACTTAAATACTTAAAAACTAAACTAAGTTTTGACTGGTTATTTATCTATTGATCTCTATTATAATTATAATCAATACCATTGACACAATATGCAGTTTTACTGTAACTAGTTTTAAATCATATTCACTGCTTTTCTTAGATTTAAGTTTTAGGGTATTTAAGTATATGTTGGTTGAAACAGCAGCAAGGTTTGACAAAATTAATGAATTTTATTTACGGTTAACTACTATACTGTGTCAGTTGATCTATTCATATGGATTGTAGTAATGAAATATGATTCCAATATAAATTTCATTTTACAGTTTTTTTGCTGATTGCGTCTGTGATACAAAGCCACGACGTTTTTTGCTGACACCGTTTCCGTTCAATCCTTGCTTATAGATACTGTACGTTTCGCACGTTCAACATTCCTCTACGCCTTATACTTTGCACAGGTAGACGAGGCTATCATTTAACAACGTCATGCGTGTGTATGTAAACAAACAAACACACTCTCCGTTTCTGTTTATCAAAATAAAGAAGAAAGCTACAATCCACTTTTTTTAGCAAATTGACAAAATTTTCCACTGTGACTAATTTCATGTCCAGAGGAGTGTTATATCGGATGATTATAAGGTATGCTGCTAAATGACGTGTGATTAAAAAAAGGGTGCCAAATATCGCTAGGTTTCCGTCAGTTATAAACTTCCGGTTAAATAAATATGATAAAAAAGCACACAGAGTCATAATATCAATGCAACATAAGCATTTTATTTTAAATATATGGTTATGTCTATAACTGTGCATAAGCTACTGGTTTTCCTTTTACAAACCTCAAGATACATGTATAAACATAATTAAGGGAGTCATAGATCACGTGATTATTTAGAGCACTTTCAACAACGTGCTGTTCCGTTGGAGTTCCCTGCCGCACACCCATGGCATGATGCACCAACTTTCTATAAAAACCTGAAGTCTGTTATTTTACTTAATCTCAAATAATGTGCTCAATTTTAGTATGATATTGGGTTTAAGTAAAATAACAGACGTAAGATTTTCCGTGAAACCAGGGGTGGTATTCACCAACCATTCTTAAGAATATTCTTAGGCTTGAACTCGGGAATGAAATTTGAAAAACACACTTAGCGACCATATTTTGATACCAAAATTTACAAGCATGTGGGGACACCTTACATATAGTCAACTAAACTCTCATCATTATATTATCTATCATGGAAAATAAGATATCGAAAATTTAAATTTGGCTTTTCAAGCTGAAGTCTAAGAATATTCTCAAGAATGGTTGGTACATAAGACCCCAGACCATGCAAAGTAACATTACGCGACTACCTTAGACTAACTGTGATACGTACAAAACTTGGATCGAACTAACAACATACTGTCTTAACAAACACAAACACAACAACCAATAGAAACAACCCAAAAACATTACAATGCATGCTTGGCCAGATTTCACTAACGTTTACTTAATTGAGTTCAGTTAGAAACTTATTTTTTAAAACTTTATATGTAAACATTATCTCATGGTAAATAAGTAAAAACCACTAACATGTAACGTATCATATTATGTCACGCCCAGTATCGAAACAGCAGGGTTTGTATACGGAAGTAATAAATTGTCACGCCATCATCAGCAAAACAACAACAACAACAACAATAGTTGCTTTAAATTTGATAGTGAAGTAAGTTATTACAGCTTCAGCGAATCATACGGGGTGGAACCAGTACTGAAATATTGTGGAACCAGTACTAAGCATATGCGGAAAGATTGTGGAACCAGTACTAAGCATATGCGGAAAGATTGTGGAACCAGTACTAAGCATATGCGGAAAGATTGTGGAACCAGTACTAAGCATATGTGGAAAGATTGTGGAACCAGTACTAAGCATACGTGGAAAGATTGTGGAACCAGTACTAAGCATATGTGGAAATATTGTGGAACCAGTACTAAGCATATGTGGAAAGATTGTGGAACCAGTACTAAGCATATGTGGAAAGATTGTGGAACCAGTACTAAGCATATGCGGAAAGATTACATACCTATTCAAACCATTACTTGTATTTTTCAATTGTGAACGATGTGTTTTTTAATGCAAATCTCACGTTTTGCTGATTTTTATTTGATATTTAATGTATTTTTTTTAGATTTATGCATCTTATAAATAATTCTCACACAAATATCATTGGTACAAAAGTGGTGCTTCACAATGCATTTCAAATAGCCATAAAAAAATTGGAAATAAAAAAAAATAGGGCTAATATCTATAGGGTAGGCCATAAAAAATAAAATATATCGAACCATAGATTTAAGGTGCATTAACACCCACAATAAAACATAAACAAAATAAATCAATGCAAGACAGTAAAATAAAACTGATAAAATGCAAATGTGCAAAAAAAAAAATACTACGAGACCGCACGTCTTAGGTAAATATTCACACACATACAACTAAAGTGCAACGGAGATGTGTTTTTCGGTTGGTACGTCCCCGTTACTACAATAGTGTAAGTGACATACTCCCTCGCTCTGCCACTATCAAAGAGAGGTCAGATTGTTCAAACATAAGATAACAACTTTTACCCAGATTTACATCTGTGTGCCCGGGTAACTCTTGTCGGCTGACGTCAATTACATTCCTTTGATAACGGAATTCCGGTCTTCACAAGTGACCCACTTTTTATCTTTTTATAATTTATCAGGGTGAGAAAGAGTATAAAATTATGCTATATATATAAACATCCAGTACTAGAAAATACCTGATCTATTAATAGATTAAAATATAGAACGCTCTCCCGAACATACTAATCTAACTGGATGCGAAATACAGTCAAATTTGCCTTAAGCAGTCAGTCAAAGGAAGGATCAAAAGTGACATTTTAAGACAGGTTTTTGTTCAATAAGGTTAATTTGCTCTGAAAGTATGAAAATGGGAAATAGCAAATGTGACTGCTTAAGACAAGTGGCTGCTTAATAGAAGTGACCGCTTACACAGGTTTGACTATAATGTCATTTATAAATTATCTAATTTAAACAATTAATATCACATTGTACATATTTCTACGATTCGTTGCCACTTTCGATGTATATTTGAACTTAATTTATGAGCAGACAGGTTGTGACAAGCGTTAGGTTTCCTTCTGGATCCTTTTTACATATATTATATGTGAGATGTTTGTATAAATATGTATTATTGTGAATAAAATATTGTCTAAACCATATTAATAGTTGATAGTTTAGATGCAAAACAATATAATGGCTAAAAATATGCATGTAGGCTTAGTCAATAAACGAAAGTAACAGATAAGGTTTTATTTAGTTAAGGGTAATGTAATGAACAACACTTTCGTGTCCGCTTGCACCGGCTTAACCGGTTTTATATTAACGACCAGCACAGTATTACCTCCATGACTTTAAAGAAAACTAAAAATAATAATAACCTCTAGTCAGAATACCGTACGTGCAGTATCTTCTGACAGTCAAACATTACGCAATATTGCTGATGAAATAGTCAGGAATAAAAGCACAAACGCGGTTTTATCGAGATATAAAAATATGCAACGCCCTAAACATACCGCACCCCCACAACTTAATGAGTACCAAAGTTCGAAAGTATCAGATTGAAAGATAAAAGCAATTAACAGTTTTCATACTCATTGAAATAACTTCTAAAAAATTAGGAAAAATATATATTGAATTGGATGCATATCATTCGAGGAATAATTATCATAATTAACGTAATACATACAAAGGATCAAACACTTAGGGCAATACTGCCACTTGGTAGCTTAAAGATGCTTTACACGTGACACTAACCTCGCTCTCCCCCGTAGTCACATCATAAATCTATATGTTGTAAATAGGAGTTGCCTAGCAAGGCTGTTCTTTTACTAATGTGTCATAGTTTGCTAGGGAGTATATTGAAGATATACACGACTGAATGTTTATATTGCTATAGTGAAAACAAAAAGTAATTTCATTATAACAGGAGTGTCATCAACAATTTCAAATCGCAAAACCGCAGTCTGGTAGATACCAAGCTTTCTCTGTGTATTCGGATCGACCGATGACTATTTGCAGATAAAAATCATTAATAAAAAAAAAACACACCACTGTTTTATAGTTCGGACCATTATGTCAACATTTGGTTTTTCGTAGCTCCCAAGGTAAGCATACCGTCTGTAGGCATATTTCCATGATTTCTTAACACTAATTATTGAGACCGAAACGCCTACTCCTTCCTTCTTCTGGTTGGCACGCCGATCATCTCCATTCAATATAAAAACATCGGACGAGATTTAAAATATTTTAATTTGTAGAGGAGTGGTGCAAAATATTGCAGTTGTGCAAAAACACCGATTTGTGAAGGTGTGGGCCCATTATTGATTTGTGTTCATTATTCTATAGTAAATGGAAACTATTTGCATGCATGCTTTTCATTCATAGGGAGACCCAAATAAAAAGAAGTGAAACTTACATTTTAATGTTTATCAACCTCTGCACTACCGATGTATGATGATAAAAGTAAGGGTCATGTAGGGGTCATGTATCATCCAAGAGAGCTTTTGTTTAGTGTGTACGCTGCTGACGAAGTGAGAGTAAACGTCAGTAATCAGGTATTCAACCCCAATTGTAATCAACATTTTTTTTAAAAGATAAATCCAAAATCGAAAAGAACAAGGATTACTTATAACCGCCATTTTCATCACACGGAAGCATTTCCTGGTTCCAATGGTTGTACCATGCCTGTAAAGACATTAACCAGTTGTACTTCTTGCTACGAAGGTTATTGTGATGACTGCATTTCACGCTTGGTTTTGTTTCCACGATCGTATTCTAAGTTGCAGTCTGTTTTGTATTTTCATATTTTTAGATATAAAGACATAATTATGTTTAATAAATAAATGTAAATCAATTAATGATTAGATATACATGTCGGGTAATTGACACGCAAGTATCATTAAACCTTGTATAAAATGAAAAATAATACCAAAAACTAAACAAAATTCTGTTTACAATCTTACGTTATATTCTTGGGCAATACAGCTCAAATAACTGTTCGCCAGTAATTGACCGCAATGTGCCGTTGATCCACCCGAGACACGAGCGCTTACCGATCTCTGCATTCTCCGAATATAAAGTGATTCTCCTACTATTTACCCCACTAACCTTATCTGACACTCGTCTAATTCAATATGTACTGCAATATTTTGTTTACATTTATTGTTTGCTTGGTCATCTGTCCTAATCCCCGGCTCTCTCCTGATCTATTTCAGAATGATTTATGATGATAGTGACGTGCCTTCCTATACGTTGGGCTATATGCAATAGTATGCTAATAATTATGTATAATTAATATCTGATTAAAGAATTCCATTTGGAAGCATGGAACACAACCAAGAAATTGTAATAGCAGTCTCGCTTTTTTTCTGAATCTGTTCATGAAGTGTAATGCAATATAACATCAATTGCGCCCGCAAACACCGGCTTAACTCTTTGATATATACGGCATACTGTTTTCAAGCGGCAAGAAACAATGAACAAGAAAACGTAACAACACTTAGTCAAAATACTGGGCGACTTTCCATGGTAGCCACACATTACATAAGACAATCAATGACATAATAACTTTTTATTTAATCCAAACATGGTCCATGAACATTGTACAATAACACAATAACAAAATAATATACATGGGTCTATAGAAAATTCTCCAAACCGACTTTGTCAGTAACTAACGGTTACTTGTCGGGTGCCAATCAAACATGTTTGGTCCCTACAAGAATCTGTCGGTTGGTTGGGATTTGGATGGAATGGGTATATAAACGATTTTATGTCACTTGGACTTTTTGGAAGTTTGAGAAACTTCAGAACTTTGAGAACGATTCGGAACTTTTAGAACTTTGACGACTTTTGGAACTTTGATCAAAACGGTTAGGACTTTTAGACGTTTGGAGGAACTTTTGAAGCGTATCACCGGATATAGGTGCGATATGGGGTTTATTTATATTTCATCAAACGTACAAAACAAGCATAATCTATATCAAGAAACGTATTCACTAATTTATCAAAATCCAGGAACATAGATCTATTACATTTACCTATTGTGTCTATTATCTACTGAAAGAAATTGCAAGACAAGATAAATCATCTATAATCTGCAGCCTGTGTTTTAGTTAGTTTAACCCTACCAGTATATATTAAGCAGTGTCATCCTGACAAACATTTTTCTAACAGCACTGGATTGTAACATATTATTTTCATTATCACATTCTTTAATTTTTACGAGCACAAAATGACATACTTGTGTGTCGACATTGAGTAAAATCACATCCTGAATCATTTGTATGTTTAAATTAGATCATTTGAAAGAGCTTTGGGTTTATAAAGATATGTTGCCATGGTCACCAGACAAATGTTTGAGGAAGTATACACATGCATCTTACATAGTCTTCACAATATTAATCTGTTCGACACATAGTTTAATGGTGTTGGCACATTTATGACATTACAACTATTTTCACACGTTAATAATTCTCGAAAACAAATTTAAGTGATTTATATCTTTAGAAGTAAGGTAGACAATGTCATATGTGCATATCCCGATAGCCATGCTTTTATTCTTGCTTTCTGTTTTTATAATACGATTTCTTCATATGAACAATTTTTGACAATTATCTTGAAGTTGATTACGTCTTGAATTCAATTTGCTTACAATATTTTATTTTTATAATCAAGAATTCAATTGTATATACTTGCTGCATCGGTAAAGACCGTGGTTTTCATTCGTTTTTCATTTTCAAACGATGACCTATTTGTTAATCATACATTATGCGGACATAATTTTTTGAACACATCAAGAGAGAACGCAATATTTTGAAATTTGGGTCATAATTATATCTTCGTTTACATTTTTGCCATCAGATTCATCGCGCGTGGTATGGTTACTAGCGTCCAAATCCATCAAGGATGATAACGTGAAGTGCTAACTTAATTATCAATGTATTCATGGCAGAGCTTATCGCGTATTATATAAAATGGTAAACAAAGGTCGCCAAGATGGTGAACTCTTTTAATCATCTCGGTGAAGCAAAGGTGTCTGCGAAAGTAGGTGACACTTGTCAGATCTGATTGCAGTTTTTGAATAAGAAAACGTGTGTGACGAATAGAGGTGACATTTCAGCATTTGACGATAAGATAATTAATTGAAAGAAAATGTGTTTTAAGTATTTCTTCTACATTTGTCTCTCTTACATGTACACGTTTTGCAACATTCCATCAGTTTGTCTAGCACATGTACATGTTTCGCAACATTCCATATCAGTTTGTCTAGCACATTTACACGTTTCACAACATTTCATCAGTTTGTCTAGCACATGTACACATTTCGCATCATTCCATCAGTTTGTGTAACACATGCACAAGTTTCGCAACATTCCATCAGTTTGTCTAGCATATGCACACGTTTCGCAACATTCCATATTCGTTTGTCTAGCATATGTACACGTTTCGCATCATTCCATCAGTTTGTCTAGCTTATGTACACGTTTCGCAACATTCCATCAGTTTGTCTAGCTTATGTATACGTTTCGCAACATTCCATAAGTTTGTCTAGCATATGTACATGTTTCGCAACATTCCATCAGTTTGTCTAGCACATGCACACGTTTCGCAACATTCTATCAGTTTGTCTGGCGCATGCACTGTTTCACAACATTCAAAATCAGTTTGTCTAACACAATCATACGTTTTGCAACATACCATATCAGTTTGTCTAGCATATATACATGTTTCGCAAAATTCAATATCAGTTTGTTAAGCACATGCACACGTTTCGATACATTCCATCAGTTTGTCTAGCACATGTACATGTTTCGCAACATTCCCTGTCTGTTTGTCTGGCACATGTACACGTTTCGCAAAATTTCATCAATTTGTCTAGCACATGTACACGCTTCGCAACATTCCATCAGTTTGTCTAGCACATGTACACGTTTCACAACATTCCATATCAGTTTCTAGCCCATGTACACATTTCGTAACATTCCATCAGTTTGTCTAGCACATGTACAAGTTTCGCAACATTCCATATCAGTTTGTTTAGCACATGTACACGTTTTGCAACATTCCATCAGTTTGTCTAGCACATGCACACGTTTCGCAACATTCCATCAGTTTATCTAGCACATGAACATGTTTTGCAACATTCCATCAGTTTGTCTAGCACATGAACATGTTTGGCAACATTCCATATCAGTTTGTCTAGCACATGTACACGTTCCGCAACATTCCATCAGTTTGTATAGCACATGCACAAGCTTCGCAACATTCCATATCAGTTTGTCTAGCACATGTACACGTTTCGCAACAATCCAAGTAAAAGTCTAGCACATGTACACGTTTCGCACATTCCATCAATTTGTCTAGCACATGTACACGCTTCGCAACATTCCATCAGTTTGTCTAGCACATGTACACGTTTCACAACATTCCATATCAGTTTCTAGCCCATGTACACATTTCGTAACATTCCATCAGTTTGTCTAGCACATGTACAAGTTTCGCAACATTCCATATCAGTTTGTTTAGCACATGTACACGTTTTGCAACATTCCATCAGTTTGTCTAGCACATGCACACGTTTCGCAACATTCCATCAGTTTGTCTAGCACATGAACATGTTTTGCAACATTCCATCAGTTTGTCTAGCACATGAACATGTTTGGCAACATTCCATATCAGTTTGTCTAGCACATGTACACGTTCCGCAACATTCCATCAGTTTGTATAGCACATGCACAAGTTTCGCAACATTCCATATCAGTTTGTCTAGCACATGTACACGTTTCGCAACAATCCAAGTAAAAGTCTAGCACATGTACACGTTTCGCACATTCCATCAGTTTGTCTAGCACATGCACACGTTTCGCAACATTCCATCAGTTTGTCTAGCACATGCACACGTTTCGCAACATTCCATATCAGTTTGTCTAGCCTATGTACATGTTTCGCAATATTCCGTCAGTTTGACTAGCTTATGTACATGTTTCGCAACATTCCATAAGCTTGTCTAGCACATGTACACGTTTCGCTATATTCCATCAGTTTGTCTAGCACATGCACACGTTTCAAAACATTCCATATCAGTTTGTCTAGCATATGTACACGTTTTGCAGCATTCCGTCAGTTTGTCTAGCTTATGTACACGTTTCGCAACATTCCATCAGTTTGTCTAGCTTATGCACACGTTTTGCAATATTCCATCAGTTTGTCTGCTACAATGTTCACCGCGAGGAAGGAAATGATCTACTATCAGAATCACCGCTTCTACAATGTTCACCGCGAAGAAGGAAATGGTCTACTGTCAGAATCACCGCTTCTACAATGCTCACCGCAGGGACTGCCTCCACAGTGTTCACCGTGAGGAAGGAAAGCATCTATTGTCAGAATCACCGCTTCCCCAATGTTCACCACAGAGACTGCCTCCACAAAGATCACCGCTAGATAAGAAAGGATCTACTGTTTGGACCACCGCTTCCACAATGTTCACCGCGAGGAAGGAAATGGTCTACTGTCAGAACCACGAAAGTTCCTTCGAGGCACTTAGTCGTCTCATCACGGAGAACGACATTATGTATAGGACCAATAACTGGTTTTACCTTTCACCCATAGAAATGTAGCTATCCATGGGGTTCACAATGATGCAGTTCACATCCAGGGAAAGGAAAAGAGCATTTGACTTGCTAAGCAACGGTTCAATTGTCAAGGCCTTGAACATGCCATCAATCACTGGGTCGACCACTGGGCTCGATGTACCCGTCGCAAGACACCAGCCAACTGTGCCCTTTCTGACCATGTACCCATTGTCACTACTACTAGATCCATTGAATTAGTTTGTTCATTCGCGAAAACTTGCATAAGTATACACCACCCACGCTTACCATACATGGTTAATGGTGAATTGGAATACAAGTGGTTCGTTATATAAATATGCAATATAAACAAAAAAATCAAAGTATTCCGCTCACTCGTGTACTTTTAATACTTTGTTATTTATATTAAAACCGGATCAACGACCTTCCGCATGCGAGGTGGACGCTCTACCGAAAGACCATCGCTGCGGCGAAACTTATATATGAAAACACACATAAATAAAAATGAACAATACAGATATGAAATCAACACCATATAAATAATTATGTATGAATTCAACAATATGAATATAATTATACTAAAACAGTTTTGTAACGTTAGACCTGCCATATCCATGCGTCATGCGTTTTCACGGCATTTGATGGTATATTGCTTTGAGCTTGTTTTGTTCTCTCGGTGAATATCACGCCAAACGTGAACCACACTTAGAGACTGAGAAGTGCCAGTAGTTGACACATATGTTGTGATGGTAACCAAGTCAACTGATATATTTTCTTAGTTCTATTACCAACGTGTCTAATAACTGTGAATGTCTTCGTATTTGTGACACACACCGTGTAATAGGATTGTATGGCATTTCCCACTAAAAGCAGGAATAAAATAGCTTGTGTCGATATTCACGACAAGGTGTTAATCAACATGTAATAAGACTATCTACAGAAAGACAAAATATCTTTTAGTGTTGGTTTTGAACTTGACTGAAATGTCTCTATTTGAACTTGACTAATGTCTCTTAACACGTGCGTTCAGACACATGATACAGAAGCGATACTAGTATTATATTGCGATAAAAAAGCGGTATCTTATTGCTAACAACAATATTCTAATATAGATATGAGTTCATGAAAAAGTCAGGTGCGATTTATATTTGAAAAGCAGCCAAACGGTCTTTAAGAAATAAGGCAAAAAACACATGTGTGGCTGTGTTAAAATTATAGTTATTTGCTGAAATTTAAAATTAAAGCCAATTAACAGCACTTTTATTGAAGCAGTTTATGATTGGAGTGTTTATAAATTGTTTTGTGACCATAACGTGAAACACTTTGAATTTTAATCTAAAGACACAATGTTACTGTCATTTTTCGAAGAGTTAATTAGTTGTTTATACAATGTAGTTCAAATTATTTTTTCAATTATTTGCTTTGCATATATGCATTTTAAGAGATAGAAGCATGTACTATTTGTTTTCATAACAAGTATCGGTAGCTCTGTTATTATGTTTATAAAAGTAAAGTAAAGTATTTGTATGTATTAAAGTGTACGTATATGTAGCGTACAACATAAAGGTGTTTCGTAAGTCCTAATGATAGGGCCAGCCACAATGCGATTGGGAGTGCAATGTAAACAAACTGAGATTGTTGGTGTAATCTAAAAATAATGATATCGAGGGTGTTATCTAAACATGATGATATTGAGGGTGCGATCTAAACATAATTATATCGAGGGTGTAATCTAAACATGATGATATTGAGGGTGTTATCTAAACATAATTATATCAAGGGTGTAATCTAAACAAAATGATATTGAGGATGTTATCTAAAAATTATTATATAGAGGGTGTTATCTAAACATGATGATATTGAGGGTGTTATCTAAACATGATGGTATTGAGGGTGTTATCTAAACACAATTATATCGAGGGTGTTATCTAAACATGATGATATTGAGGGTGTTATCTAAACATGATGATATTGAGGTTGTTATCTAAACATGATGATATTGAGGATGTTATCTAAACATTATTATATCGAGGGTGTCAGCTAATCATGATGATATTGAGGGTGTTATCTAAACATAGTGGTATTGAGGGTTTTATCTAAACATGATGGTATTGAGGGTGTTATCTAAACATGATGATATTGAGGGTGTTATCTAAACATGATGATATTGAAGATGTAATCTAAACATAATTATATCGAGGGTGTTATCTAAACATAATTATATCGAGGGTGTTACCTAAACATGATGATACTGAGGGTGTTATGTAAACATAATGGTGGGTGTAATCTAACATGATGATATTGAGGGTGTTATCTAAACATGATGATATTGAAGATGTAATCTAAACATAATTATATCGAGGGTGTTATCTAAACATAATTATATCGAGGGTGTTACCTAAACATGATGATATTGAGGGTGTTATGTAAACATAATGGTGGGTGTTATCTAAACATAATGATATTTAGGGTGTAATCTAACATGATGATATTGAGGGTGTAATCTTAACATGATGAACTAAACATGATGATATTGATGATGTTATCTTAACATAATGTTATTGAGGGTGTACTCTTAACAAAATGATATCGAGGGTGTAATCGAAACATAATGGTATTGAGGGTGTAATCTAAACATGATGATATTGAGGTTGTTATCTAAACATGATGATATTGAGGATGTTATCTAAACATTATTATATCGAGGGTGTCAGCTAATCATGATGATATTGAGGGTGTTATCTAAACATAGTGGTATTGAGGGTTTTATCTAAACATGATGGTATTGAGGGTGTTATCTAAACATGATGATATTGAGGGTGTTATCTAAACATGATGATATTGAAGATGTAATCTAAACATAATTATATCGAGGGTGTTATCTAAACATAATGATATTGAGGGTGTTACCTAATCATGATGATATTGAGGGTGTTATCTAAACATAGTGGTATTGAGGGTTTTATCTAAACATGATGGTATTGAGGGTGTTATCTAAACATGATGATATTGAGGGTGTTATCTAAACATGATGATATTGAAGATGTAATCTAAACATAATTATATCGAGGGTGTTATCTAAACATAATTATATCGAGGGTGTTACCTAAACATGATGATATTGAGGGTGTTATGTAAACATAATGGTGGGTGTTATCTAAACATAATGATATTTAGGGTGTAATCTAACATGATGATATTGAGGGTGTAATCTTAACATGATGAACTAAACATGATGATATTGATGATGTTATCTTAACATAATGTTATTGAGGGTGTACTCTTAACAAAATGATATCGAGGGTGTAATCGAAACATAATGGTATTGAGGGTGTAATCTAAACATAATGATATTGAGGGTGTTATCTAAACATAATGATATTGAGAGTGTTATCTAAACACAATAATATGGAGGGTGTAATCTAAACATAATGATATCGAATGTGTAATATAAACATAACGATATTGAAGGTGTTTTCTAAACATAATGCTATTGACGGTGTAATCTTAACATAATGGAAGGTGTTATCTTAACATAATGATATTGAGGATGCTATCTAAACATAATGATATTGAGGGTGTTATATAAACATATTGATATTGAGGATGCTATCTAAACATAATGGTATTGAGGGTGCGATCTAAACATAATGATATTGAGGATGCTATCTAAACATGATGATATTGAGGGTGTTATATAAACATAATGATATTGAGGATGCTATCTAAACATAATGATATTGAGGGTGCGATCTAAACATAATGATATTGAGGGCGTAATCTAAACATAATGATATTGAGGGTACATTCTAGAGATACTAGTATCGAGATTTGGTATACAATCTAGACATATTGAGATTTGGGGTGCACTCGTCTAAAATAAACGGTATGAAAACTTCTATATTATCCTTTTTAAAATTCACTTCAAATTTACCTTGACCTTTAAATGTTTTCACATCTTCTTAACACCTTCGTCAATAATTAATCAATGTTGCTGTTACCTAACTTTATATCTGTATATATCGTTCTATATACGTAATAGAGATCCTATTACAAAAGCATTCGTGTAGTCTAATGAATTTTCTAATAGGCTTATATTTAATATACACTGTCAGGTGACAGCTGCTTACAAAGTCACTGTCTTACATTGAGGCAATACTTATATAAAAACCGCAGCGGTGGTCAATCGGTAGAGCGTCCGCTTCGCGTGCGGAATGTCCTGGGTTTAATCCCCGACCGGGTTATATCAAAGACTTTAAAAATGGTACAATAATCTTTCGCGCTTGGCACTCAGTATTTAGAGGATAGTTCTAGGTCTCGTTGGCCCGGTGTCAGTATAATGTGACTGGGTGGGGTATCATACCATGCGTCTGCGACATGATACTCCAGTGTGGCAGTGTTCTAGGTCTCGTTGGCCCGGTGTCAGTATGATGTGATTGGTTGGGGTATCATACCATTCGTCTGTGACATGATACTTAAGCGTGGCAGCGCTCAGAATACTGTCTCAAGATTTCTCATCCATAGATTTTTTTGTCGAATATTTGTTAACTACGAACAAGTGCCATGTATAATAACTGGCGATTAATGTTAACTGTAGATTTATCAAAGTGACAATTTGACTTCTAGGAACGGAAATGAACGTATATAATCTATATTAAGCATTGTTATATTACATATATTAATTTATCATTTTTCTTTTTCTAATTTTTAATTTTGATACCAATGTTACATCTTTATCGACCGTTGCTAAATTGTGGATAGCGTTGTTTCATCTTTATTGACCGTTGCTAAATTGTGGATAGCGTTGTTACAACTTTATTGACCATTGCTTAATTGTGGATAGCGTTGCTACATCTTTATTGACCATTGCTTACTTGTGGATAGCGTTGTTACATATGTATAGATCATTGCTAAATTGTAGATAACGTTGTTACATCTATTGTGACCATTGCTAAATTGTGGATACCGTTGTTACATCTTTATTGACCGTTGCTAAATTGTGGATAGGTTGTTTCATCTTTATTGACCATTACTAAATTGTGGATAGCGTTGTTACATCTTTATTGACCGTTGCTAAATTGTGGATAGCGTTGTTTCATCTTTATTGACCGTTGCTAAATTGTGGATAGCGTTGTTTCATCTTTATTGACCGTTGCTAAATTTTGTATAGCGTTGTTTCATCTTTATTGACCATTGCTAAATTCTGGATAGCGTTGTTACATCTTTATATATTATTGCTAAATAGTAAATACCAATGTTACATCTGTATTGACCATTGCTAAATCATAGATAGCAATGTTACATCTTTATTAATAATTGCTAAATCGTAAATATTAAAAGTTTCATATTGATTGACCATTGCTAAATTATAGATTGCTATGTTACATCTGTATTGACCATTGCTAAATCATAGATAGCAATGTTACATCTGTATTGACCATTGATAAATCGTATATAGCAATGTTACATCTATTGTGACCATTGCTTACTCATAGATAGCAATGTTACATATGTATTGATCATTGCTAAATCGTAGAAAGCAATGTTACATCTTTATTTATCATTGCTCAATTATATCACATGTGTCGACCAATCTGAACGTAATGGAGATGTCATGCACTTCTATTGTAACGGAATTTGTATATTTAAGTTCTTTTATAATGTGATAATATGTAATCATATACATGCGCATGTTGCATTCCTGTGAATATTTATAACATAAGATTATTAATAAAATGCTTAATGCAACGTTGAAAAGGAACGCATTTGCTTAAAAATCATATCAAATGGTCGTACGAACTGAAAACTACTATTTTACATTCTTTTTTTTTTACGCTGTTATACTTACTTCCACTTGAAAGAGAACATATATTCATAACTGTCAAATTGTTTTGCTATTTTATGAAAAAAACAACTCACAAACTAACTTTATTGTATTTTTCTCGAAGAACTTTGAACATTATCCCTGTACTTAATATATACTAAAACAAAAGATATTGGTAATTAATAGACAGTGACTGTAAAGGTCAGTTAGCTATTACTTATCCAGTAAACATTATCCAGCGGAACAAACTGATAAGGTACAGTTGTAACTTTGTTGCCGTTTTAGTATTTATTTTGTCTTTAGATTGGAATAAAACCAAGGGATATCTTGTTACAAGTAGAATTAACATGCACCTTGTATGTGATATTATACTTGTATAAATGTGAACGTTATGGAAGACCTGCAGCGCATATACATAATATACTGTCTTTGTTAACACTTGTTTTCTTCTGAAGTTTGCTTTCTAACTAATTTCTAAATTCTAAATACCAATCAATTAAACGCTGATTTTTTTGGCAATTTTAAGATAGATTTTGATATTATCAGGGACATGTTATATACATGTATCAGTACTGTGCTCATATGTATCCGATTAGAAACACTTGCACAGATATGGTATGTTAGTTACTCTAATACATGCCCTGAGTGCGAGTCTGAAGCCAAGATGTGTGGTGATACGACAAAGGGTCCGGCAGCTGCAGTCTTGGAAACAACTGACAATAATCATTATCATAATCAATATAGGTCTATATGTATAGCATAGATTAGAGAAAGTAAGCAAAGTAAATATTTTATTAAAGGGACATGTGAATTGACAAATCAATATAAAGCACATTAGCAATCAATAGAAATGAAGCACTCAGTCTGATGGGCTTATAAGTCACTGTTGACAATGCAGAGTCCCAAACACGATATAAACGTTTAATCAACCATTCTGCAAGATCGTAGTGGCCCATTTATTTTACATTGAACCGATAGGTATATTGTGTCTGTGTGAGTATCAATGCAACATGTATTCTATAAACAAATTACAAATACAAATATCTTTATTCAGCAATTAAACGTACAGCATGTTTATAGCCTACACATATACATGCACATATAAATATAGTGAGAATATGACAAATTAAACCTATTATTAGTTATACCTATAACGCCAACCTAAATTAGATTTACCAAGAAACACAACCTTTTTTTATTTATAGTTGTATTTACTAATTTGGTATAAAATGCATAATACATTTGGTGATATTTCTTAACCAGAAAGCAAATTAAATAAAGTTTCACTAAATTAAGGACAGTACATTTTGCAATAGATGTAATTAGCATATCGAATTTGTTCGAACATAAGCATCGGCAATAGTTATGTTTTAAATACTATAAACACGCTTTCATACTCTTTCATTCATTATTTTTGTGTAAAGACAGCTGTCAATCTTATGTCTTAAGGCATTTTATTTAGTGGATATAAACATTAGAATAAATGCAATACATACACACAAGATTCTAGATTCCTTATTCGGTTATTTAAACGTATAAGTAGGGGCAACATGGGTCGCTCCCCTTGGAACGTTCAGAAGCAAAACCGCTACTTGGGGAGCTTAAAGCCCCAACTGCCGTATAAAAGCCGCAAGACGGCTCTGGGGCAAGTTTTATAAAATTCTTTACATGCTTCAAATCAGAGAACCTTTCCACATTCATCCATGCATTGTTTTGTTATCATTTTGTATATTACTAGATTATTGTTTATACATTTAATTGGCAATAAAATCATTTCCAAAAAGTGTTTGATATATGCAGTTTGAAAAAAAGGTTTAACCTACAACTGCAAAAAAAATTAAATTCGAGGGAGATGCACTCTATATACATGAATCTGTGGTAATTCACCATAAGCAGATAGCCCAGTGTAGCGATGCTTTTTTATAGTCTCCTCTTACAAATATTTACTACACAGGCAGTAAATGTTTGGGGTTTAAACCTGTGCACCCAACACTGCCACTTTAAGCAGCTATTCGACGGAGCATAACAAGAGTATTGGTGCCCGTTCACTAACCTTCGTTAGTCTTAAGATTTTAGTACGAAACAAATGTGACACATAGGAACATTTCAACAGTATTTTTGCAAATTTTAAAAAGAATACTATTTACAAGACTTACTGAAGTTCATAAAATGATGTAAGCGAAATACTAATTGAATTTCCAGACATGTTTCATAACTTCATATTTTACACGAAGTTGGCAAATTTACGAATGTAAGTGAAACCGGTCTTTAGTTCTTACAAACAGATCGTTGATTCTCATACATCAATAATTATTTAAACATAAGGCAAGTAAAAAATATGACTGCTTTAAGCAGGTGTACAACCTCTTCTGTATGATTATTCTATATATCCGATTATACGTTTTTATGCTGTGATAGTTACTGTACCCTTTGAATTATGCTCCTCCTTTTTGTTAATGAATTTGTCTTAAAATAACTTATACTCGTGTACAAACTACAAATCAATTAATTAACGACAGATAAATGTTTGTCTTCAACAATTACGTATGCATGTGACCTTTTCTGGAAAAAAAATGGTTTAAATTATACGTGGGCAAGCAATGTTTTAGCATGCCTGATGTATTGCATTTCTATGTTTTGAAATAAACAATAACAATATTTATATGCTAATTTGAATATGTGATCAGGTACAAACTTATGACTAATATATTGTTAATTGATATTCAGAAAATATACTGTACCCAACCCATAGTCAGAGGAATAACGTACACAACTCTATAATAAAACATCCGTTCGGGATATTACTACGACAACCTTTTTTTCTTTTGAATGGGAGATTTACGTCACTTTCAACACAACACAGGGTGTGTATATAACATATTTGTTGAGGAAGGCTTCAGAATGATTCTGAGTAGAATCTACGTCCTTCCGTAAGTAACTGGCAAACATTTCACAAACATCTTACTATAACGGATGTTTAGAAAGAAACCGGGCAACTCTCATTACTTTTGACACATGCTGTATAGGATTAATAAATAAGTATATAACGGATAGTTTAGAACCAGTATGATAACCATTAAAGGTAGTTCACTCGGACCACTTAGTTAAATAGGTTTTACGCCATTTTCAACACAGTACATAGTATATATAGCTGTTACAGTTGGAGGGAGACCTCAGAAAAGGTCTTAGAAGAATCACCGTCTTTTTGCAAGTAACTAGCAATTTTGCCACAAAACCTACACACATACATTTTTCAAACCTAAATAGGCTTGAACCTTTGACTTCAGCGATGAGAGTTTAGTAATCTTAAGAAAGTTTCTTAAACCAATCGGCGAAAAGAATCAGAAAAATGAAGAAATGAGATCATGTAGCATTTTACCTGCATGCATGTGCGGGACATATTCATTAACATAATTAAGTTTCCCCCGTTATCAGTCGCACTATATAGTTGTTTTTACAATTACCGAGTATTCGCTGTTATTCTTTTAGGGAAAATATATCAGAATTAATGTTTAAGATGCAAGTTAGCAGAACAAAAACAAGATAACTCGCTACAGTAGAACATATTTTAATCGTCGTTTAAATTAACCATTGTTTGTGCTGAATGTAAACGTTTCTGTTGGACATGTTTGTTTGTTGTTTTATTGTATTTTTTGTATCACCAGTTGCAAAGTTGTGACATATTTTTCTAATAAGAGCGCTGTGACGTGATATTATGTTTGTCGTTTGCGACCTTCCTACTCTTAGTCGCTGCAATCTATTATTAGTAACAGTGGGTTTTTTTTTGATAAATAGTACTGTTGCCCAAAGTTCACTGAGTGAATGTTATTCGTGCACTTTAGAATAGAAACAAAATCTGGAATGTGAGCATAGAATTATACAACCTCGACCCGAACTCTAACAATTAAATAATCCTAGATAAGACTCAAATTAAGTCCATTAGAAGTACATCTAAAAGGTAAATCTTCCAAAAATATGAACGGGGAATTCTAGTAGATTTTGCCGATCTAAGCGTTTTGTGATAGCATAATACGATATTTCAAATTGGAGTTACGTTTCGTGCGTAGCGGAAATATCTATATGAGTAATCCAGACAGTTATTGACTCTAGATTGAGCCTCAAAAGAATTGTTATCGTTCTGTCAAAATAATACAAACCACAATGCTTGTCGCCAATTTGTGTTAGTTCCAGCATGCAGTGTGTGTATAAACATGGGGACTTCCCTCAATATTGGTCTTTGTCTCTTGAATAACGGTATAAAAGATGACTGAGTTTAAATAAAAGATTTGCGTACGTTCAACACCGTAATCGTTTTCTTCTAACATAATTGAACAAACCATTAAGATAAACTTGGCGACAACCGCAATTGTTATTAGGTCCTGTTTTCAAACAGATACTATTTCGCTTCGTTTGTTAAAATTGTCTCCAAACAATACCCTTTAACCATCGATTGATTTTTCGAACACTGAGATCTTTCAATCTAAGTCAAAGTATGTAATGTAAACCTTAATCTTTAAAATTATGACAATCGATATACCAATGATAGTACCGAACAATAGCCTTTATGACAGACCTTTGAAATAAATTTTAGCGATAGCAAACAAGTCAAAAACTTGTAATTAATATGATTCTATTAATATAAAGTAAGACAAATTCAATATAAGCGTGTCTGGTGGCAATAATAGAACTGGAAATAAAGATATTTAAACTGTTTCAAATTAGCGACCCCAAAAGTACGCCAAACAAATGGAAATAGTTGAAGACAAAGGTTGTCAAAAAGATAAAAGAGTATATATTACAAGAAATTGATACAAAGTTTCTTTCTTTGTTTTATGCTAAATGGGGAATTTTTAGAAGGTCAAAGTTGCCAGTTGTATACCGAAACACCTGATGTACCTTAAGGCTAAATGAAACATTAATTGCCTGTGAGCATGTTGTCTACTAATGGCAGTTATTTATTAAATGAAAAACCCATTTTGATAGTCTTCCCAGTGCAGAGTTTAGATTGTAATTGCTGTTAGCACATCATGTGGTTTTGTTATTGGTATTTGATGAATACACGAAATAAAAATTTCCGAGCGAGCTTAAAAAAAATAAGAGAAAAGGGGGGATTTCAACTGACTCTTTGTCGGTTTGATGTTTTATTGAAATGAAATATGATTAAACATACATTTATGGTATAAGATATATACAACTGTTTATTAGATTATCTACAGTGTCCAGGGTCCGCTTCTCCAGCGATACTGTTTTGAGGCTTTTATTAATCATTTTGTATATATTCGATACCTGTATATGTTACGTAACTACTTAAAACATATTGTAAGAAATTACAAAACGTTTTTCATATCCTGTTCGCCTTCTCTGTGTATTTAGATAAAGTAAAGTAAAGTGTTTGTTAATTATAGTGTCACCCCTATTGAAAGGACCAGCCACACTGGGCTTATGAGACACCTTTATGCTGTACACAGTTACTTCCCGAAAGCTATCTATCGAAAGTATTAATTCAACTGTTTAAAACACGTTTATTAATATATTAAACTCATAGACACATGTCATATAGGTATTCTTTAAAAAAATATTTAAAAGGAACTGCTCCTGCTCCTACTCCTGCTCCTGCTAATGCACCTGTTACTGCTCCTGCTCCTGCTCCAGTCCTGCTCCTGCTCCTGCTCATGATCCTGTTACTACTACTGCTCCTGCTACTGCTTCTGCTCCTGCTCCTGCTCCTACTCCTGCTCCTGCTAATGCACCTGTTACTGCTCCTGCTCCTGCTCCAGTCCTGCTCCTGCTCCTGCTCATGATCCTGTTACTACTACTGCTCCTGCTACTGCTTCTGCTCCTGCTCCTGCTCCTACTCCTACTCCTACTCCTGCTCCTGCTCCTGCTACTGCTTCTGCTACTGCTACTACTGCCCCTGCTACTGCTTCTGCTTCTGCTCCTGCTCCTGCTCCTGCTCCTGCTCCTGCTCCTGCTCATTCTCCTTCTCCTTCTCCTGCTCCTGCTCCTGCTACTTTCCCTGCTCCTGCTCCTGCTCCAGCTCCTGCCACTGCTACTAGCATCACCAATATTACTGCCACTAGCATCACCAATATTACTACCACCACCACCACCACCACCACAATCATCACCCCTACCACCATTACTACTTTGCAAGTATATTTGTGTAACCGTTGTATTACTGATACACATATATCAGTGAATGACTTTAATAACATTAGCTGTAGACAATTAACACTGAGTCCATACTTTAATAGCAATGTGAAAACATAATAACGTTTAATTTCTTTTTTTCAAAATACACACAGATTGCTGTATCGAAATAAATCTACATTGTTTTAATTTTCAAATCAGTTTCACACGCTGCACTTTATATCGGAATTCAATCTCAAAACTCTTGACACTTATTGCCTTACAATGACAACCATTTTAGTAAAAGTGTGTTTGTAGTATTTGTATGTTACGGACAACAGTGCCTTGTACGACTAGGGGATCCAGTCGGACTTGATCACTGCAGAGACACTGGACTTTTATTCTATTTCTGAATGCATTATTTATTTTATTAAACAATTAACCACACTTAAATTACAAAGAATACATGTATTCGATAAAGCTTAAACACGTTTTCATTTTGTAACAGAATTTAAAATTAAATGCGTAAATACTAAGCAGTTTCATAAACAACAACAACAACAACAACAACAACAACAACAACAAAATACATTGAATAGAAATACAGAGTTATTAAGTGCGCGGTTTGCCCTTAACGATATGTCAGTGTATTGTTATTGGACGTGTGTTGTATGTAATCAGTAGTTTAGATCCTAATATACTTCTTTAGTCCGGTAAATACCGATACGTATCGTGTGTCGAAACAGTTAAGATGTAAAAGATAATATTTCTATACGCTTTATTTGGTTCATTATTAACAGATAGATGTTACGAAAAGTATTTAACGTCCATAAACATATACGGTAATTGAAGACTTTTTTGTCAATAATACAAGGTCAGCACGGTACACTATCGTAGGTTTTCTCGATGGATTTTTTATTATAGTAACCGGGCTTAGATTTAATCAACATAATCGTCTATGAGACAATACGGAAACACAAACGATTTATGTATGTATACGAAATGTATCCTATTATCTGTTTTTATGACGTATTCATTGAATAAAAGAAGTCGCGTGCTAAAAACGGTTTTTGGCACTTTTTTAAAAAAACTTATTTTTAGTCTTTTTAACAGCCGTTTCTATAATATGACATATTTAATCTGACATATTTAAGAATAGATTGTTTTCAAACACTGTGCAGATCTAAATGATAGCATTTGAAAAATTATAAATTTAGGGGAAAGAAAATATAATTTATTACTCAGGATACCAGATAAGATTAACTGTATGAACTTTAATAGAAACTGCATCCGTTGAATAATATAAAACGTTTAAGTACACTCTTTTAACCATTTTTATAAAAAAAAATTAATCATTCTTAAAAATCTTATAAATATTCATTTTATTACTCAAAGTTTCAACGCATATGATTTTATGTCGAAAATTCTATCTATAATTTTATATTTAAATTCTATTTTTTTTTGTATTATTTCTTATTTAATGACTCAATGGAGAGGAATGACACATGTCTTATTCACCTGACCACGGACAATTTCGGAAATATTTTCTGCCACTTTCGGGATTCGAGCCCACGGTCCTTGTGAATCCCGAAAGTATGATATTATCATTAACTTTATAATCATATTAGAATCACATGACAACAATATACCATTGTGTTAATAGATAAATGTTAACTGTAGCCACCAAAACTGCTACATTCATGGTCTATTCAACATTATCTTAATATGTATACAATCTCTGCTATTTTTGAACATTTTAATACGAAAGATTCAGTCATTGTTAACCAGGTCGTCTTAAATCTTATTTGAGATGATACGTGTTATTTCATACATATCTTTTTTTAATTCTGTCCTTTTGCTAAAGATTGTAAAAAGCAATGGACCAATAGAACTTATTTTAATACTGTTTTAGAAACAAAAAAAAGCAATAGAAATAGTTTTTTTAGCATTTTTAGCATGTTTTTTTTTTAGATTATCATTCTTTTAACTAGTAAGTGTATTATAATGTGATTTTATGTGTTTTATTGTATACTTACTATGATGTTAGGATATTGCTGCATCGTCTCTTACAATTAGGTGTAGAAAGACATAGTATATAATAATTGTTTAACCTGGGAACTAGTTTAATACATAATTATATTTTTTCTTAATTACGATTCTTGGAATTGTTTGTCATATTATGAATTGCTAATGTACATTTGTATTATATTATGTACAGTTCTTGAATAAAATATTTTTTTAAAATAATTGTTTAAACTGTTATATAAGTATATGTTTAACATTGTGTATGCTATAATGAGACCAAAATAAACGAAATACATATAAAATAAACAAGGAGAATGTTGACTATAATTCTTTGTGTAATCTGTGTTTGTGCAATGCTGTAGATGCTAGATACCGTTACTATGACGAAGCACGTGTTTTGTTGCGTTCTCATTTATATTATTCTATACACTGAACGGGGAGTAGGAGGCCAACAAGTGACTAATGTTTTAAGTAGTTTCAATATGTACTTTTAACACAATTATGAATTACATATTTAGAAATAACTGAAAAATGATTCACATTGATAAGGCTAAAACAAGAAGAAAAACAATTATCCGGGACTAGCCACGTCGTTAATTAAGCGAAAGCGACCGCCTATGATGTATTTTTACTATATCTACTTGAAAGGCCTCCCCCGCTTGACACTGAAATATGAGTTATACAAGTAAATATATCCTTGCTCAAGGCAGGCCATCGTTGTCGTCTTCAGCTATTCTGTTTTTATGTTTACGATGAATGAAGGACATAGAGATGGGGATTTATTCATGAAAACCACACATATCAACAATTTGGTTTTTATTTCAACGTTAAAAGCTATGCTCAGATTAATTATATCATTATTTCTTACGCTATGTTATTTTGTTTTTATGATTGAAATGGTAATTCCTATATGCACTTATAAATTGGGAAGCATATACGTCCTATTATTCAACAAGTAGAACTTACACTTTAATGTGCAGAAAATCGTGCGCTATGTCCATAACCATGCATAGTGCCAAATTACCAGGAGCATGAGTGATAACCAATCAACAATAAGCAACATACGGGATAACCAGTCAACGATAAGCTACATGCGAGATGGCTAGTCAACAAAACACAACATGCAAGATAACAAGTCAACAATAAGCAACATGCGACATAGCCAGTCGGACGATAAGCAACATGCAAGATAACCATTCAATGATAAACAACATGCGAGATAACCAGTCAACGATAAGCAACATGCGAGATAACCAGTCAACGATAAGCAACATGCGATAAAGCCTGTCAACAATAAGCCACATGCCAGACAACCAGTCAACGATAAGCAACATGTAAGATAACCTGTCAACAATAAGCCACATGCGAGATAACCAGTCAACGATTAGCAACATGCGAGATAACCAGTCAACAATAAGCAACATGCGAGATAACAAGTCAACAATAAGCAACATGCGAGATAACTAGTCAACGATAAGCAACATGTGAGATAACCTGTCAGCGATAAGCAAGTTGCACTTTTTAATTGAGTAATTTCATAAATAAAACTAATATATGCGTTAGTATGTGTACGGCAGTTAAGTTTTTAACTATATCACTGTACATAGAGCAAAACTTCCCCAGTCATGGTGTATGCAGCCAGTATTCTGTAACATAACCTTATTTCATTCATTTAAAAGCTTATCTATTGTCTATTTTGTCTACTTTCCGAAATAATGGTTCTTAAAAGAGAGAGATATATAGCTTAGATAACGTTCTCATTTATAAAAATAAATTGAGTCACTTTGTAGCTTGTCCCGCGCTTGACGTTTTATTAAAATGCTGATGTAAATGAATAATTATTACCCATCAGCCTTTTTTGTAGTCTGTGTTAGTTATTGGTCTTGAAATGCAAACTATATCTTCATCAACTATTTAAAATTAAAGTTGGCTTCAAACGCTAGATTTGACATAAATGATATTATTCCTTAAAGTGACACATGGAGAAAAAATAGCCACCAGTTGCATTATGTTTATCACTCAGATTATTTAGTGTATGCATATATCTAACATGATTTAAATGCTTAAACTGTACATTAGTGTGAATTCATAATAACGACTATTGGACAACGTATACATCACTCATTAGTCAGTTCCTTATAATTTCTGTTTATCTTCCTTATTATTAATTAATTGTCAGGAACCCATTAACGACCAACCGGGTCCCGATGTTTTACAATTTTTTTTTCATACTCGAATTCATTTTTCAGAATTCATATAAAAACACAAATTAAAGTGCAAACACTTGACTCGCTCCCGAGTTTGAAAGTATTAATACTGATCTGATGTAAAAAGTTACACATATTTACGTTTATTCTGTTGTCCATTGGTCATGGAATCTTGAGTTGAGCATGAAAAAACGTTTTATAATCTCGGATCCATGTTTTTTTTAATCGAGGTTAACACCATTTTCAACCCATGACATACTTTATATGGCATATCCATTTATTGGTATTGGTATTGGAAGATCATTCACATATAAAGTTTTTGGACCCAGCTGGTCTCGAACCCACGAGCACACTGGAGAGAGGTAAGTGGTCAATAGGCGATAGCGCCTTTGGCATTATTAACTTTAAAAGTTATATTTAAGACATGCGGTCGATGTATGTGATTGATAAATTTATGATCTGCTTTACAAAATGCTCTCTAAAACCGAATCTGTTTCACGAATCGTTGCCTAGCAATAGATAATGTTTAATATCTATCATGCATTTTTATGCAAAAAAGTATTGCACAAAAGCAGAAACTACTTTACACAAACGTCAATCTGTTTATTCGTTGAAAGGACATAATCACGTAGTTGTGCTAAGTTTCATCTAAACATTTCTATAGTTTTATGCCATCTGATGTGTGCATGTGTATATAAATCTGGTGAATGGGCTGTAAATACGGGTTACTCACCACACTTGTGTTACTCATAAACCTTTTTTGACATTAAAAAATGAAGAAAACAAAAAAAAACCATCAACATAAGAAGAAATGGATCACGTGTGGTCAGTAGATCGAGTGTTCGCACAATGTGTGTCTTCAGATGCTGAGGTGGGTCACTTATTAATCATTTACGCCGTCTATCTTCTTTGATGATCGATGGTGATGGTGTTGACAAACTAAGTGTTACACGTGATACGAAACTTGTGTTGACATGTGCATACCAGAGTGTAAGACACACAATGGATACCGATCTTGATGAAAAATGTCATACCTCTCGGCATTTTTGTTCTTCGTAGTAGTCATATAATTATTAACTTAGTCATAATATACTATTATTAATTTATGTACAATATGAATTTATACATTTAATATAAAGGGAAGTATTTTATGATATTTAGATATATTTCAAAAGAAAGTCTTAAAAAATAGTAAAATAGTATGCAGTTAGTTTTCGCGACCTAATAAGCTAGAGTGTATTTTTCAATTAATGTCTAGTAATTTAGAAAGACATGTATTTAAAATAAAATAAAATTGTTTTAATTCGGTAAATTAACAAATATGATTGCTTTACAATTTAAAAACAATACACATAATTGTTAATATTATGGACTAACTTCGTCGTTGAACATTATTTTTAATAATTCGGCTAAGTTTTTGCCGTTTTACTTAATAAACCATTATCAGTTACATCAGATAACTAAGGTAAAATATTAACATAACATATTCACCACAGAAAATAATACGTAGTTTGATTTATTTCGTCTACTCGTATACAGCAAATATATAAATGATGATATAATATGTATATAACCACAAACCTCCCACGCGCTAATACTCATATTGAAACCAACGTTACAAGGTCAAGTGGAGGTGGTGCAAGTAGTTAAAAAAATGAAAAAGATTTCACACACTACACTATAATGTATCAATTGTCTGAGTCAAACCAACGCCTCGCATTTATAGTTTCACCTAATAAGACATCTACCTACCTTTTATAAGTAATCATAAATTGTTACAGTTTATATAGCATGTGGCATTAAAGGCAATGGATATGGTCAAAACGGCAGCCAAACCGTCGTCAACAGTGGCCCCACTAACCGTGTAACCATTTCATCTGTGTTTACGGTGGAGTTATTTCAACCAACCCAGTCCCAATACACGGATTAACAGTACGCGTAAATATAATATAACTATGACAACATACATAATGTTGAAATATTGAAATAAATGGACATTTTTTATAAAATGAAAATCATTTTGTTTATATCTGCAATCAAATGTATCATCTAATGTTTCTTTAAAGAAAGTTACAACTTTAACTGCTTAACCGGTGCTAGGGTCGGGATGGTAAAGCATGCATTCATTACCTCCTCATGAACATATTCAATGGAACCAAGATTGATATTTTCTCTTCTTTGGTTTTACGTTTCCAACATATCAGTTTGATGTCTTGCGTGCTGTACCATGAACATAGAATTTAACCATGTACGTTGGGTCACTGTCGTCATTTTCTATCCTTTGCATTCACGGACCAAGTGCTAGGTTGGTCGTGAGAGGAGATAAATTTATCCCTAATACTAAGCCTAATATTTTCTTTTCTTGATTTCGTTCTGTGTCTCCAAAGGACGTTTTTATAGGATACTATTATTAATGTTCGTATCAGCAGTGATTGCTGACTTGATGTTACTTTAAATGGTTTATTTTAGTAAAGATATATTACATTGTTAGACTAATGTTTGGATGTAAGTAATTTTCAAATTTTCTTCACTTTGTCAACTTTCGGGCCGCCAGTAATTGATACAGATGTTAACGCTGACATTGTACCTGTAGGTAGTCAATGGTTACCCGGGGGCTTTACCAGGACAGTGACCCGCATTCGTACATTCATATAACGAGTTAATTTACATATTTTATCGCTCTGTTCGATGGTTAAGATCGTCTGTCAGACCAAAAGGCGTGAAAAATAAAAATTAAAATGAAATACTATCTTCACTCATGAAACGACTGGCACACTGACTGCCATTCGGATGATTTAACATTCGTCACGGGCAGTATAAGTAAGAAACGTAAGTTCATATTTAATATGTATTTAGTTTATATTTATAGAATTCACATTTGTGTATAAGAAAAAACTCAAAATGAGAATAGTTTCTGTTTTTTTATTGCTCCTTATCAGCTTTTCGGTCGTAACAGTTTATAGCAGACTTAATTTAGACATTATCCCTTGAAAGCAAAGAGGGGTAATGACAAAGTAACACCCTTACTCCCCTTGCAACAGTTAAATCTGTTTTCCATTCTCGAACACTGAATGGGCTCCATGATTCCAAGGAATACGTGTTTCTTATCGTCTCACA
Organism: Panopea generosa; assembly: GCA_029582155.1. Lineage (NCBI taxonomy): Eukaryota > Metazoa > Mollusca > Bivalvia > Adapedonta > Hiatellidae > Panopea > Panopea generosa. The sequence continues at coordinate 48,990,230 of CM055901.1, forward strand.
CCACTATTACATTTCCCATAGGGCTCCATTGTAACATTTATGACTCACACCACTATAACATTTCCCATAGGGTTCCATTGTAACATTTACATCTAACACCACTATTACATTTCCCATAGGGTTCCATTGTAACGTCTCACACCACTATTACATTTCCCATAAGGTTCCATTGTAACATTAATGTCTCACACCACTATTATACATTTCCCATAGGGCTCCATTGTAACATTTACGTCTCACACCACTATTACATTTCCAATAGGGTTCCATTGCACATTTATGACCCACACCACTATTACATTTCCCATAAGGCTCCATTGTAACATTTATGTTCAAAACAAAAGGTAAAAACAAAACCTGCAGCATGTGTCTTGGCTCAAATTATTCACTGATCCAAAATATGCAATTGTAAACGAACAATATGTTTTGGCCAGGTTGTTTTTTATTTTCAATGGTTTTCGGAAATCTATTAATATTCAGAGTAATAATCCAACGATGCGGTTCGAGCCAACAATTCTGAAATAACACAGAATTGCCCAGACATCTGGTATCGGCATCAACTTTTCAGTAGTGATTTCTAAAATACTAACCATTTAACTCATGACAAGAAAAATAAATCACTGTAATACCAAGCCCTGAAAAAAGAAGAAAAAGAGAACTTAAGTTATATTTCTAACTCCTTTATCTGTCCTGAGTACTCAAGGGAGATAATAGTGGTGCGAGTCCTGAAGGATGCCGCCGCGGATTCCAGTATCTCGACGTTACCAACGTGTTTGTCTTATGAAAGTCAATGTTTTATGTATAATCTTTCACAACCTATATATATGTGATACATCTTACCATCTATGTTATCTGATATACTGTGTAAAACTTATAATTAGGTATAACTAATTTGGAAAGAAAATACGCAAATAATAGAGAAAGCAGGTGTTTTGCCGTCCTTGTAGACATTATGTACACAAACATTATAATTATATGATGTGGGTAAATGGACAAGGATCACGTTATCACACTAGTGAAATGTGATACTGCAATGTTCACTGTATCAGAACATCAGCTTGTGATTACAACCGCCCACGAACACTTCCAGACAAGCTTTTTGATATTTTTGGTAACATATGTCATTATAAACAATTAAAATCTCAATTTAAGCCTTACTGTTAGATACCGGCAGCTGTGGAACGGTGCAGGATTTGAGAAACCATAATGAAAACGTGACGGACCCATTTTGCTTATCAGTTAGATGGTCTCCACATCATGAAACAATCCAATACGGTACCGACCGTGCAAACATGCACAGTAATTAAGTTGCCGACAACGTCAGACTGTATGTTCTTGGTCATTATTGCTATTATAAATCTGTAACTGAAGAAGGAAGAAAAGTTTTAATTGATTGTGAATTTTAAACAGATCTTTGATTCGAACCTTAACCATGCATGAATAATAGAAAACATATTTTTACATTAACATGACATTAGCAAGGACTTGTATAGAAGGATAGGAAACATCAATTGACATTAGCAAGGAATTGTATAGAAGGATAGGAAACATCAATTGACATTAGCAAGGACTTGTATAGAAGGATAGGAAACATCAATTGACATTAGCAAGGCATTGTATAGAAGGATAGGAACCATCAATTGACATTAGCAAGGAATTGTATAGAAGGATTGGAAACATCAATTGACATAAGCAAGGACTTGTATAAAAGGATAGGAAACATCAATTGACATTAGCAAGGACTTGTATAGAAGGATAGGAAACATCAACTAACATTAGCAAGGACTTGTATAGAAGGATAGCAAACATCAATTAACATTAGCAAGGACTTGTATAGAAGGATAGGAAACATCAATTAACATTAGCAAGGAATTGTATAGAAGGATAGGAAACTTGCATCTCCTGACTATATGTTGATTAAACAGCACACTAAAGATTCATAATTTGCAAATTAATCTTTCATAATTCACAGGCAACTGATTTCTTGTACATAAACTGTAAGTTTTATGAAATCTTAGATGTTTAAACATGTTTCAATACTTAATATTTAGTAATTTAACGAACTATTAAAACTAGCTGCAGCAACATCTAAAATGTGCAAATAAAGATAACTGCTATATAAATAAATGTACTTTTTTATTGAAACTTGATTATCATCATGAATTTTATATGATTATATAATATGTATGTGTGTGTGTGTGTGTGTGTGTGTGTGTGTGTGTGTGTTGTGTCAACAAAGCAGTTTAAGTGATTTAGGCGTTCTGTGGGACATAGAAGTGATACGTTTGTTTTTGTATGTGTGTGTGCCATAATTATTGCCGTGACTTGTATATGTGACGCTATAATAAAATATTTAAGCATTACTGAAATATCGACTTAAGAGCTTTCAACTTTTTAAAATAATAAAACATATATACTTCTATTTGAGGAATAACTGATGTACACTTTACCATTTATTTAGTTTGAAAAATAAACCCGTCTATGCTTGTTAGCATCTCTACCTTCATGCCTTGTTGCTAGTCATGGCTATTAATAATATTTTTGCTTAGATTCACATTAAAGATTTCGGTATTATCCTCTATATATTAAACTTTTTCAGATTTTCTACTTGAATGTACAAACAGCTGCACGTGGCTGTGTATATATCAGATGTATACTGGTAACTGTTTGGTTTATTTTTTTTCGTTGGTTTTCAGTATATACTTTATCAATACATGGAACCAACAAATTGTATACTTTTTAGTAATATGTCGTTTAGTATATAATATCACAAGTTATTATGTATTTATAACTTTGATTCTATGGTGTTAGTAGTTAAGTCGATTACTAAATATACATATCACAAGATGATATGTATATAATACTTGTAGCGTAGTAATCAGCATATACTAACTTAGTTAGCATGTATCAAACCTAACTATAATTTAAGTTACTAATTAAATAAATGCGTGTACGAATACGCATACAAGTAAAACCAAAAATGTATAATAAATATTGAGACTTCAGTTGAAGATAATAGATTAATTGATAATTTGCATGACTGTCATTTAAGTATTCAAATATCCGTATGTTTTTAATAAATGCTCATTTATAGTGTATGCAATATATATATATATATATCACAAATATATATACTTAATTTCCCGAGTAGTACCGAACAATGTAAAATGTAAATCGCGAGACTTATTGGAATTAATAGATTAATTGATAACTGACGTGATTGCTAATTAAGATAATAGTAAATGTATGGTTTAAAACTGCTCATGGTTACAAATTCAGTTTAACCGAGTTAACCCGAATTCGACACAACGTATTAAGATTTATCTGATTTGAATCCGTTTTCTTCGTTCACTACAATTACATATTGCTTATATCGCTCGCAAACGCGTGTACATGGCGATGTGTGTCAGTTTCGTTGTTCAAGCGGCAACTGAGATGAAGTACAACTAATTCCTCTGTTTATATACTCGGCTAATATTAGATGTATTGTCCTACATAACTGCTGTAGTATATATGTTACACTGGTGATAAAAATACATGTTTGCATAAAGAAGGTCTGTATATGTGTGCAGATGTGATTGATTGGTTGCATTAAAACATAATACCAGCAAAGTAACTGAGGTGATATAACTACATCAGTTTCTTTATTATGTTTGCATGATATATATTACGATTGTAGGTGTTCGACATGCTGGCGAGTATCGTGTAGCCTTGTCTGCATCAACTACAGTCTAACAAACCAGCCTGTATTTTGTAATTTCTAAAATAACTAAAGTATCGAATCACGTAATATATCATTGACAATGTAACCTGAATATTTAGAATATTTATTTGGAATTTCGAAAGAAATAATAAAAAAAACGATTAGATCAGAGTGTATTACTATCAATAAAATATGCCGAAATGAATTTATCATGGCCTGTAAATGTACGCAACTAAACAGGTTTGGTCACAATATACCGGTACATAAAGTCATTTAGTGCTTTGACAAGTTAAAACTATGGTGAAAGATGAAGAGCGACCTCTAAATGACCGAATCAAATTACCAAATTGGCTTTAAAAGTCAACTCAGCACCAAAGGTTCAACGGCGTTGCCGTATTGGGCTTCGAATACATGGTTAACATCCTAAAATAATCTTCGATTGTTGACCAATATATTAGTTGTCTGTTTGGTTGACTCTGTTGAAAACACTTTTGTTTGTTTCTCGTCTGCGTCCGTGACTGCGTTATAAGCTAGAACGTTTTCCTGGGTTGTTCAGCTGGTTCCAACACTTACACCACACAGAAATGGTTTAATTATTTTGTGTCATTATACTATTGGGGACTAACAAACTATCATACTTCCCTTGGATTCTGGAAGAGTAACCAGTTTACCAGCACACATATCGCCACAAGTAACACTTGAATCAATGGTGTGGGACGACTGTCAATGAGAGGCATTGCCGTATATAAAGCATTACGGAGACTTTGGCCGGGCGGTGGATTCGACTCCTGCATTGAGTGCCATGTGCGCTAGAGACTGAGCTAACTGGGCACGGCTATGTACACCCCCGAGAGAGAGAGAGAGAGAGAGAGAGAGAGAGAGAGAGAGAGAGAGAGAGAGAGAGAGAGAGAGAAGGGGTGGGGGTCGTATCTGAGTTCTGTAGCTTTAATGGTTAATGATACTGGTTCTTTTGTAATAAAAACAAATGCAATGTTAACATTCTTCAGTTGTATTTCATAGCCAAGAATGTCATTTCAGTAAAAGCTATTATTCTTGAAGGCATCGGTGGTGTATATGTATATGCATATAAGTTATGAAACATTAATAATGGAGTAAAACTTATATCCATTCAAAATATTCAAGCTCCGAGCCCGGAGAAGATCATGCTCAGCTCAACAATGAATGAACTCATTATAACAAAAATAAATGTAAATACCTGTAGCTTTCTGCTACAAATAATTAAATGAATATTTTCAAATTTGAGACAGAGTCAAATGTTTGTATATTATGTTGTACATGTATATGACTCCTTGAACTTGTATTGGAGTACGAATTTGAGTGAAGCACGAAAACAATTTGATTATCTCAAACCCTCAGGCCGGTGTTTGGAAACTGAAATAAAATAAATATTAATACAAATCGTGTACACTTAGTTCTTTACATAAGATCACCAGTTGACCCACTAGTTCACTACTTACCGTGAAGGTATTTGACATGGAAGATGGTATATGAATGATGGTGATAAAAAAAACCCCCATAAGGTACAGCCGTTTGTCACGGTTCATTAGATACAACATAAAACATTTAGAATACAGGCACGATGTGTTGTACCGACTGAAACTGATTCACTCTCTCGTCCTAAACATGGCACTACTACTGTAAATTAAGGCTGTTTATAACAGCGGGGCGCGCAATGATCAATTGATCAATTGAAATATTTCCTTCTTTCTATCTTGGTTATCGTCTTGAGACGTGGTATTGTAAATACATTTTCTTTGATTCGATTTGAACACTTATTCTGTTAATTGTCATATTCATCATTATCTATATATACTTACATATCAACCATTTTATTATAACATACTTGTATAAATGTTAGATCTAAATACTTCCCTGTTTGCATGTTTCTCTTTCTTTCTTCACAATACAACATTATTAAGATGTGTTCCTATCGTTTTATTTATAGCAGTATGATCATATGTCAATCACAAATTTAAAGTAAACAATATTGCGTTTAAAAATATACTTAAGTGTCCTTTTTATTTATCGATTGTATTGTAATAATTTATTATTAATGTTTAAAATATTTTTATCAGTAGTATATATATAAATATTATGTTGTCAATAAACAGAATGTGTCAAAATAAGATGTAATAGAAAACGCACACAAACAAAATCACACCTAAACACACACACACACACACACACACACACACACACACACACACACCAACTATAGTTTAGAGTGAACTGTCCTTGCATACTTTAATAAATCCGATAATCGGAGTTTTGTATAAAAACTTTTTTTGAAGAAATACAATATCTCCTTTGCATTATAAAGAGTTTAAAATGAACAAAAATTAAAAGAACCCGAAAAAAACCTTTAAATATATTTTAATTATGTTTTTTATACAATATCTCTAATCTTTATAATTGTATGAGTGAATGTACCAGGTTACGGTCTTATTTTCAGTAAACATTCCAAAGTAATCGAGAACAGGCACCGTATTGTTTGATTCTGACAAGTACGTTCAATACGTGTATTTTTACGCATTTAGAAATGATAGCGTTGTGTATTATCCAATCTTGTGATCCAGTTACAAAGGTAGATAGTTCAATTATACTATTGAATTTGTTAAAGAATTGATCTGTTGTGATTTAATTTTTTTTAAATTTAAAGATCATTTAAATATCGTCAAAATATATTTGAATTATAATAAAAACGTCAGTAGTTCAGACTGTACGGCAAGATGAACGCTTTCTTCGGTACCTGGATCAGATAACGTTAAATGACGATTACTGACAAGCATTGATAAACGACAGCCTAATATTAGAAATAGTTTTGGATACAGTATTATTCTTAATTATTTCTTTTTGTGTGTGTATATCATCCAACCTTCTTGAACGTAGAAAGGCAATGGCTGATCAAACGTTTTATTGATTGTTATGATACGTATATATAGCGTAATACGAGTTGTATTTGAATTTTATGAAATGAGAATAACTGCATTTGCATAACACGTGCATGATTTGATTGTGTAATGCGATAAACAGCCGCATTAATTGACGCATTTCAGTAAAAAGTGCACACATTTTAATAAAGAAAGGATTAAATACATTTCTTGATTAAAAACCCATCAATATAATTCGTAAACGAAACACTAGTACAATGACGTATACATGACATTTTTTTCGTATAAAAGTCATGGTGTTTACTGATTTCAATAAGCCATATATGTGTTACACACAATCATGGTTGAGAAATAAGTATTTATATTTATTTATTTATTTAATAATAAAAAGCAAGGACTTTTTCAATCAAAGTTAAGTTACGATATTTATTATATACAGGCTTTTATATCTCAAGTTCCAGCAGTTCAAGGGGCATGATACTTTCGTTACGCACAACGCAAATCAGTGATGCTCGCTCTCTCTCTCTCTCTCTCTCTCTCTCTCTCTCTCTCTCTCTCTCTCTCTCCATCTCTCTCTCTCTCTCTCTCTCTCTCTCTCCCTCTCCCTCTATCTCTCTCTCTCATTTTTCTTTCTCTCTCTCTCTCTCTCTCTCACTCTCTCCCTCTCTCTCTCTCATTCTCTCTCTATCTCTCTCTATCTCTATCTCTATCTCTATCTCTATCTCTATCTCTCTCTCCCTCTCTCTCTCTCATTCTCTCTCTATCTCTCTATATCTCTATCTCTATCTCTATCTCTATCTCTATCTCTATCTCTATCTCTATCTCTCTCTCTCTCTATCTCTCTCCGTGTACTGTCTCTTTTCACACAACTATAGATACTTATCAAATACTCAAAAGTATGTTCTGTTTTAAATGAGAAATGATTGATAGAAAACCGGTATTAATAAAGCGAAAATAGCAGGGAATGTTAGAACCCGAATCGCCCGAAGATAACCTTACTGTAGCTATAATTATTACCTCGCTTATCTTTTACGTCCTCACAATCAATACATTTTAAATGAATTTTGAACAAAAAGTCAAATCTTTGTTACCTGTCAAACGGGACAAAAAAAAACCAACGATTAATGTGTTTTATTCAGTTTACAAAATAATTTATAAACGAGAGTGCTAGTATTAAACATACAATGCATCAATGTAACTCGTTATTTAAAAATGACTAAACATGACAAACACATGCTTACGTGCATACAGCACGAGAGTACAGCTGCACGTAAAAAAAGGATTATGCAATATCGATAATTTATAAGCTGATGGAAAAGAACCATTATTACAATTTGATATGTTTCCATGACAACACGGGTCTAAATAAAGACATGTACATTTATCAAAAAGGTAGCTGACGAAAAAGGTGCTAATTATCATGGACATGGTTTTCAATAAGTTAAAAATGTGGGAGTTGAGAATAAAATAATGGCAAAAGTGTCATCGAAGCATTACATACATCAGTGCTATCTCTTGATTATATCCATGAAAAGGACCATCCCATTCATTACTTACAATTTGAGTATATATTACCATGACAACACTGGACAAAAATAAAGAAAAAAAAACATTTGTTTAAAGGCTTATTTTTTAAGAAATGAAAAAAAAATCTGCTTGTCAAGGGACGTCAAATAAATGTTTTTATTAATTTCATAAATCTTATACGAAGTGAGTTGAGAAGAGAGAGTTGGTAACAGTTCCATTAAGGTACTACAAGAACTTTCACACCTACAAGATTTCTCTTGTGTATTATATCCTTAAAAAAGAAAACTGATATTCCTCTGGAGTCAAATAAGTTGTTTGTAAATGGCATAGCTGCTAAATTAGGAAGAACATTTCTAAATTTAGTTTTTACTTTATTTCTCAGTAACTTGTAAGACAACCTTACACGAAAGCATAATCAATTTGTAGTTTGCGTAAAATCGCTAAAGTTTGCAAGCAAGTCAGTAAGACATCACTGTCAAAACTATGAGTGTCATTGATTGAATCAGGTCGATAGGCTAAAACAGGGTTGACTTTGATGAGAGAAAATGTAAATACTGTAATATACTTGAAGAGAAGTTTCATTTTATGTTGTCCTTTGTATGTTGTTTTGGGCAATACATATGCAATACAATATGTCAATGAAATACCAAGTATGCTAACACTATTATAACTATTAAAAACTGAATAAAAAAGAAATATTTAATCTGTGTCTGGTCTTACAGAAAGCGTTTAAATTAAGTTATGAAACATTGTTTAATACAGTAGAGATTCAATGGCTTGAACCCGACGGGACTGGACAAAATAGTTCGAGTTAATGGTTGTTCAAGCCTATTATTATTCCACATCATACCAAACATGTACATGTATAAACATCTAAATAGGAATTCGGCAGGGTCCAGATAATTGGTTCGAGCTATATGTGGTGTTTGAGCCATCTGTGTTCGAGCTAACGAAGTTTTACTGTAATTAGATCTTGTTTTTCTTTTCCAAAGTCATTTACAAAATTACACCCAAGTGTTATACATACCTTTCTTAAAAAAACACAACAAAATCTCTGTGGAATATAAAATGAGGGACAATTCACATAATGATATTGTAACGCATGCATGCTTCAATAAGAAATTGTTATATAAGTGTGCTATATATATGACATACTTAACAAATCTCAAGTCCTTGTGGGAATGCAAAATATGTGGTGTACCAAAATGGTATTGTAAACGAGCTGTGTTTAATAATAAAAGAGACATTGTTCTGTAAATGAGCTGTGTATAATAATGAATGTCACATTGTTCTGTAAATGAGCTGTGTATAATATTTAATGTCACATTGTTTTGTAAATTTGCTGTGTATAATAATGAATGTGACATTGTTTTGTAAATTTGTCTGATTATATGTCATTCAAGAAATAAAAGTTTCCAAAGTTTAAAAAAGTTTCCTTTTTTTAAGTGTAAAACTTTTATTCAATATTTACATCATAATTTACATTGTAAAGCAATACATATCACATTGCATACACTTATACACAATAAATATAAACAATAAATATAAATATATCATGATTAGTTCCAAGTATATTTGTAAGCTTTTAATTAATTGAAAAAAAATAAACAATTTAAATATGCGCATATTTAACATTTTTTCGTTCCTTTCCAAATGTCGAAAGACGATTCTTAAAGGACACACGTCATCGCTGAAGTCAAGGTTACTCGTGTTTACTCAACATATCAAAATTGCATCTATGAACCAAGTAACTAGAGATGATTCCATGTATGAACGTATAAACATTAGTGATAGTTATATCTACGTATTTCTACTTCAAACTTCAAATTCAAGAAAGTATTTATAAATGTTATCTCATCAAATGGCAACCTACTAAATGGTATTATTTTACATGCTAAGTTTTTATATTGTTTAACTGCGATAAAAAAAACAAACTTAGGTCACACGAAACTAAATGGAGAAACATGTAAACTAAAACTACAAAAATATACTGCATACAGTTCCTCGACTGTACACTTCTATCTCTTATATTTTCTCCTTTCGTTCTCTTCATTTTTTTGTATTGATAGAAAATATTACTTGTAAGACATTGTATTAATGTTTAGTTATTTATGTACAGTTACTCTAAAATGTGTTAAGCTTCAAAATCATATCGTTTTACATTGACACCGGAAAAACTGTTGCATAATATTGTTTTATGTCGCACATCGAATAAAAGATATTCCTACAAACAGAGAGATAGTATTAACATTTTTTTTTATAAAACTAGTAGGGCCATGCTATTTTTTTTTTACAGATAATAAACTGATTAAACTATATTCAGTACTTAAGTCTTAAATGACAATAAATTTTCGAAAATGGGAACGTTTCACTCATGAACAATTACTTGGGTATTTTCACTTTTATACCTGGATCGTGTGGATACAAGTAATTTTTCAAAAATAATGTTAAGTAAGTATTTATCAAAATTGCCGAGTGTATCTTTAATATTCAACATGACAATAATCTACGATAATCATTGAAATCTTATTATGCATTAAATCAACTAGCTTTTTAAAATTACATGATATACAAAAATATTTTTGTCATGTCATGTTGAAAGGACCAGAATTTAAATTTCCGCCACCGCCTTAAAAATATTGTATAATTGATAATGGTATTAATAATTAATACAATAATAAATCTTGATGTATTGGAATTTGATTACTAATAAAATATTATTTACAATTCTCACGAGTTCAATATAGATTTCAAAACTGGCATACTTAGAAAAAGGCATAAGTCATGGTGTAGAATATCAGTTATAGACTACTTTGTATCTTGATTGGAAAATATAAAATTCTTACGGATTTTATTAAAACCTTGCCACACTTCAATATATCAAACTTGAACATATAAAACTCGCAAACTCTGGTCCAGATATTCCTTACTGAGTTATCAGATGCTATCCTACAAGATGTTCTATTTTATAATTCAGCTTTTATGTAGCTGTCAGTATTGTTTATTATTTATAGCATGTCAATGAAAGTTTATTTTCATTCCCTCATATCAATTTACAAAGGAATGAAAATATAACAATTGCCTACAATAGCGCTCGAGTAAACATTATATACTTATTCAGTTTTAAACGTAAGTTAATCTTATCAAGACGTAGAATGAGTTTACTTTTCTTAAGAATTTATAATTAACATCATATTTTAAGATAAACTTTAGTTTTCAATCATTCAAAATATCTTATTTTTTTTATTAATTGATAACGAATATTTGGACATTTAACTTGAAGCAATAAATAAATGTAAGATTCAGTGGAATCGATCATTAAGTGATATAGACTTATTTAACATATGATGTTTTATATACCGAGTATACAATTTAAAAATATCATTTACACCTTGACACAGCAATTTGAATTTGTTTATCAGCACAGCAAAATGATATCCACAATTAACCCATATATTAATCCACAACGAGACTTACAATTAAGTAATCCGTCTATATCCGGTTCAATTTAAATTTCAGATGTCAATCGCGATACATAGAACATGATGAATACGCCTGAACAGGGAAAGTATAGATACAGACATAGTTATTCAGTAATATAGGCCACTGGCCCAAAATACAATAAACATTATAAATGTCTTGCTCAAGAACATCACACATAGCCGTGGGGGGAGGGGGGGGGGGGGGGGGGGGGGGGGGGGGGGAGGATTTATTTTCTCTAAAAATAATAAATAATAAAAGTTTGAAGGCTTGTCATTCATAGAGAGACCCAAATGAAAGAAGTGAAATTTACATTTTACTGTTTGTCAACCTCTTCACTACCAAAATATGATTAGAAAAGTAGGGACCATGAGTCAAATAAGAGATTTTGTTTCCTGCTCAGTGTGCACACTGTTGACAAAGTGAAAGTAGACTTCCGAAATCATGTATTTATATCCCAATTTCCAAGCATCAATTTTTTTCTAAATTCACAATTCAAACATGACAATGCTTTCAAAATGTTAAAATACACTAATAATGACAGTAAAAAAAGAGCATTAAAATGATGGAAATGCATTTTTAAAGAAGGCGAAGAAACAATGATTATTTACTGATAACCGCCACTATGTGACTACTATGCCAATGACATCACGTAGGTAAATAACGAGCTATACCCGCACTTTTCTTTCTGTTTCTGATATTCCCTGTCCGAACCCAACCCGTCGGGTATTCCATTTCACTTAATGTAATTGTTGTCCACTCCTATCCTATTCTATTAGCACGGATTTCCGCTATTGTAATAACTTTCCGCAACCTTAAGATACCAGTAACCGTTAACATGTAGTTCTGAGACAGGATTGGCCGCCGAGTCGTCCAAGAGCTATGCCTACCACCGAGTCCCAGGACTATGTCCCGATACGGAGCACTTAAGGGATGACGCAACTTTACACACTCCATCAATATCACGTGGAACTATACGACCATGTATCTACCATCTCTTAACATGTGGAACAAGTAGTCAGTTACTTGCAAAAATAGGGTGCTGCTGGTGCTGAATAACTGCCTGGTGGGTCTCAGGTAATATAACTGAATAAGTGAGAGGGGCTGAATGGGACGGGGCGGAACGGAGCAGAATGGAACATATATTTTATTCAGATTTATATAAACTACATCATAAATTTTATACAATATACAATCAACATAAGACAGTATACTGATACTACGCTGCATGTAATGTTTATACAGAACACAAGTTACGAGACCCACATGTAGTCCCACATATACTTACCAAATAGCTAACCAGACACCCTAAGATTTTGGTCGATCTCTCAACTAATTGATTTGATCAAAATTGGAAAAAAATGAAAATAAGAACAATATGTTATGGTTATTGGAAATTGTATCCATTTATCCTAATTCAATTTTTGTGAAATCATATTTTTCAATGGCGGCAGTATTTCATTTTCACCGAATCCAATAATCAGCATTAGTATCGAGTGTGCCCCCACCCCGTCCCCCCGAATGACTTCTTGGCAGTGACTCCTCGTGGTATAAAGGTAGTTCTGCAGGTACCGCTGAGGTAGCTGGTTCAAAACATGCATATCTATCTTTAACTCCTAACCTAACCTAAACTAGTACACAAGGTGACAGCGCGATGCCGTGCATTTTTGTCACCAGCCGCATCATGACAGCCGACAACCAATCTGAACTGCACCATGATCACCGTTTTCATCATGACAGCCCTGCTAAATAGAAGTTTGACAAATAACTTCCAATCTATCCCCTTCTTAATCGGACATCTGACACTAATTAACCATTTTTCATCACTTCATTGTTTTTGCTTCATGTGTTTACCCGGTCTAAGCATTGTTATTGCGTTTTTAGATAAGTATATATATTTTGTTTAGTATTAAATATAAATAATAACTAATACAGTTGGTTCGGTCTATCCTACGCAGTTTGTTTTTATATGACTAAGATAAAAACTATAGTCAAGAGCCGTATTTTCCTTAAATATAGTTGTAACATTACTGATGACATGCGTTGATTCATTCGGACTCCTACAATTATACAAATGCATATTAATCATTTAATTAATGCAAATATGTAGTCATCAGTTGTTGTTTTTCAGTTTGCGACGTAATATTTTTATGAGGCGATACGCCATAAACTACTTTTACTTATTAATTTCTTTGTTCCTTTGCTTTTCCGTTCGTTCCCATTTTTTTGTCCGTGCAATTAATCGCTCATCCGTCCGTTCGTTGTTTCGTTTATTCAATGATGGCTTAAGTGAATAAATAAAACAAACATTGTCTTTCTTAAATAAAAGTACGCGACATTGACTTATTATTTGTAAAGTGATAGATGTTTGTGTAAATGTGTATAATGAAGGCTTGTTGTATAATAATAAGGCATTTTGTATATTATGAAGGCATGTTGTATATTATGAAGGCATGTTATTTTTAATAAATGTATGGTTCTATACAATGTATAATGATGACTAAGATGTATATAATGAATGTATTGCTGTATATGATGAAGCTTACTAATCCACCCTTTATTGTGCGAACCCGGTGGATCATCCGGTTATATTTGGCGGAGGGACTATGCTCAGAACTATTTCCACATATAAAAATATATATGTTTACTTATTCGTTTTGTTAATGTGTTTGTTATTATATATGATATTACCACATATAAACATGCAGTATAAAAACATGTGTTTAATGCTGTAAAACGCATTGTCATGAATTGCTTATTATAAACGATCTGTCAAAATGCGTTTATTCACCAGCATATTTTCAACTGTAACGTATAATGACCTTGAGTATTTGATGATTAACATATTAAATGTTTTTTTAAATTATATATATAACCCATGCAATGGTATGTAACGTTTACACGTATATAATCTTTTTGCCGGTTTGATTTTGATTTTATTTTATTTTAAGCTATCGTCCAGATGACCGCAGACAGTCTGCTCCAACGTGTTATGAATGTACAGTGTGCCTTCAATATTCTGCACCCATTTTTGTACGAAACAGGCACGATGCAAATCTTTTGTTTTATAAATTTTTATTTTGTGTATATTTTATTTATACTGTCACGAGACTGTAATAAACAAGAGCTGACATAACAATGATTATAAGAATAACTGTTATAATGTATGATAGATAACAACGAAACCATCCAAACCTCAGTTAAATTTATTATTTCAATGTTTGTAGTTCAAATATAAAGAAATACATATCACACGCTGGAAGAAAGCAACATAAAATTACATTAAACAAATTTTCTTTGCACTGTTGAGTTGAGCCATGAAATAAAACACGAGTACAAACGTGGTCCTAACACACTAGATCCTCCGAGGTAAAGAAGTAAACCGCATCTTGTTTTACGAGTAACTGTGGCAATATAGCACATGCTACTGTATGTTGCCTATAAACCATATATTAACCACAATGTCGTGAAACGGTATGTTGAATATATACATATACCACGTATTAACCACACTGTCGTATACTGTAATATGTTGAATATACACATGTACCACGTATTAACCACACTGTCGTGAAATTGTATGTTGAATAAAAAAATGCACCACGTAATTCCCACAATGCCTAGAACATATAGAAGTTAGTTTTCAATATTGAAGACTGAGAAAGTTAGAGTTAAGGTCAGTTTCAATATGGAAGACGAAACACGAATATTAAACTATCTTCAGTCTACTAATGTTGATGTATTTATTAGACAGTTAAGGCTGAGCACTCTCTATTCTACTCACTTCATAAAAATATGATGTAAAATATACACATACATCAGCTGTAATTGCTTCTTTATACAGTGCACGATAATGTCAGCTGTAGTTAACAACTTGAATAAATTAAATAATAAGCAAACAAAACATTCGTTACTTACAGTTGTGTAACTCAAACACTTGCTTGCGTGCGCGCGCAGACTTCTAGGGTAACAAAAAACATATGAAAATACATCGAAATGCGACATAGTGCATGTCTTCTTCTGTGGTCGTTCAGTCTGACAGGATTTTTTTCTGCATGATTTGAGTTTCATATTTACAATGTTCTATCCGATGGCGTGGAGGTGTTGTCTATATATAGAGCCTATAACATCTCCTATATTTCCTCATTCTTTGACATAGAACAAGAAGGAGATGTTTGGCCGTATATTTACATAACATATGAACATGACAAATATAACTGAAGAACATGCCGCATGCATGTCTGGCGGAGACATGTTGTGAACGCATAAACTATTGCATATCATGGTGAATTCATGTTTTCTGGTAGTGTCTACAGTTGAATTAACCTGTTCCAGAAAACTGCATGATAAAACAAGTCAAATATCAGGAAAAAAACATACATTTTGTAGTATTGACTTAAACTTAATAACCAATGTTTAAGTAAAGATGACAAAAAGATCATATTTTAATGTTTGCAAACACTCTCACATAATAAAAAAAAATATATATGTTATGCATGCATATTCTTATGTATGCTCAGCACAAATAAAATAATCAAAATAGTTTTTTCTTTAAATCTTTAAATTTAAAGCTTAAAGTATAACGAGGCCGGCACGTAGGACAACTGTTTTCACGGTTTGCACGTGCACGTACACGTTAACCTGCGTGATATATCTTTTAAAAACACGAGAGTGTGGACAATCAAATAAAAAAAAATCTCTGAAAATTGTTGATTCCATCATCCAGCAGTTAAATATCAATTAAGGTAATTGGGTTGATTCGCCATGAAATCTGGCGAACCCTGAACCCTCTGACAAAAAATACTGGACCCGCCTTTACTTTTTATTCAAGTGACGGTTTCGTACAAATTATTTTAGACTAAATATGTTTGATTACTTCGACTAAATCCTCTTAAATTTCCGAATAATTCAGAATTCTTCAGATTTGCAATCATGCTCTTTTCAATTTTATTCAAGCATAAAATGACGTCATTTGGACGGTTTATTGACTTTATTATCGGTATCTGAAAATGTTTATTTGTACACAGCACTTACAGAAACGCTTAAATTTCAGTTTGAACGTAAAAAAATGTCAATTGGGATACATTAACCTAATTTTATATGTTTAACCAGCAATCCGTAGCAAATGGAAAATTATAAAGTATAGGACTTGGTTTTGCAGGCTAACCGACATATCACTTATTTGGATTACATACATGAATATGTTCATGGATTTAGCACAGTTTTTATAAGTTTAAATATGCTTAACTTCTACATCAAACGAGACCACCATGAAAGAGTTAATATTCATCAAAATCTTGAAAAAATAATTAAATTATGTAAATCTTACCTCCATACTTACATAAGTAAATATTCAAAAAAGTATCATTTTTGCAACCTTTATATGATATTTAATGTATACATGTATTAGTTGATAGAAAGAAGAGAATATTTTAAAAGTGGTATCATTTTCATTATCATTAAACTATTTGCAAAGTATCACTGTAGATCAACGTGTTTAACATTGTGAATACACGTGTTTAACATTGTGAATTCACGTAATTTAACATTGTGAATTCACGTGATTTAACATTGTGAATTAACGTGGTTTAACATTGTGAAATCACGTAAGTTAACATTGTGAATTTACGTTGTTTTATATTGTGAGTTTACGTGTTTTAACAAGCGGACAGAAGCTCGTGTGATACTTGTATATGTTTTTCGTCTTTTGATATTTGAGTGTGTAGCTCTTCGATACTTGAGATATTTACTAAATTAGTGTCAAGATAAATACCGAAATAACGAAATCATTTCCTAGCCTGACTTTTATCATTGTAAATGTGTGGTATTTAACAGTATAATATTTTATATATATATACAAGGACGATTTACCGGAAAAAAGATAGTCATGTGTTCTGTTGACGTGACCTTAATGCAAATAGACATTAAGAAAAAGAAAGAAGAATTTTGTTTTTAATTTGATGTACAAAAATTCATTGCTGGTCATTGCTGGAGACTGAGAGTCGAGCGAACTTGTGACTTTTGTACATTTGGCGTTGCCGACATTATTGTCAGTGATGTTGAGGAATAATTGCTCTAAAACTAATTTCTAAAGTCACATTTAGGCCAAATATCGCAAACAAACACGGGAAAATACGCATTAATACACCGTTACAAGTCACATTCACTGTTAATGTTGATACTTTGCTCATGTTAAAAGATGTCTTCGTTCAAGACGTCGAGCGGCTAATTGAAATTGCCATAACTGTTTTACATGATTGACAGAACGGTTACGCTGAAGGACACACAGGACGCTAATGGTTCTGTCGATTTATGACTGAAGTTAGACAATATTTTACTTATATCAGTATAATAGTTTTGTGTATGACGTTTTTGAAGTTTTAAATACATTAACAGTGTAACTCATACAAATGACAGAAACATAATTTATACCTAAATCGTAACGGGCTAGTGTGTCTGTATTTAAATACGACTATATCTCAGCACTGAGAAAAGTTTTGATGCTCGCATTAAAAAAACAAAAACGGGAAATAAAGTCTTGTGAAATTATAAATATATTCATAAATTACTTTTTAGTTCATAAAAAACGTTGTTATAATACTAGTAACTTACTATACAAGTTATAAATTTGATAAAAATAAGATCACCTCTCACCATGCCTTGCCCGATAAACGCTTGTGTAATTGTGTGTGGTTGGGATTTGAAGGGGGTTAAAACGTCAAAGCAGGAAACCAATCGTGTAAGTGACCATAGCAAGTTAGGGTATATAATTTGTATGACGAAATAATTGTCAGTTTCCAAAACAGAAAAAATGTCAAGTGACGCGCGTTTGGACAGTGGCTCTGCTCAGATTCACCATCTAAGATCTGGTCCAACTCCGCCGATATAACTGCATAGATATCTGTTACACGTAAAGTGTTTAGTGTGCCCCAGTGACGCGCGTTTGGACAGAGGCTCTGCTCAGATTCACCATCTAAGATCTGGTCCAACTCCACCATATAGAACTGCATAGAAATCTATTACACGTAAAGTGTTTAGTGTGCCCCAGTGACGCGCGGTGGGACAGTGGTTCTACTCAGATTCACCATCTAAGATCTGGTCCAACTCCGCCGATAGAACTGCATAGATATCTATTACACGTAAAGTGTTTAGTGTGCCCCAGTGACGCGCGTTTGGACAGAGGCTCTGCTCAGATTCACCATCTAAGATCTGGTCCAACTCCGCCGATAGAACTGCATAGATATCTATTACACGTAAAGTGTTTAGTGTGCCCCAGTGACGCGCGTTTGGACAGAGGCTCTGCTCAGATTCACCATCTAAGATCTGGTCCAACTCCGCCGATATAACTGCATAGATATCTATTACACGTAAAGTGTTTAGTGTGCCCCAGTGACGCGCGTTTGGACAGAGGCTCTGCTCAGATTCACCATCTAAGATCTGGTCCAACTCCGCCGATAGAACTGCATAGAAATCTATTACACGTAAAGTGTTTAGTGTGCCCCAGTGACGCGCGTTTGGACAGAGGCTCTGCTCAGATTCACCATCTAAGATCTGGTCCAACTCCGCCGATATAACTGCATAGATATCTATTACACGTAAAGTGTTTAGTGTGCCCCAGTGACGCGCGGTGGGACAGTGGTTCTACTCAGATTCACCATCTAAGATCTGGTCCAACTCTGCCGATATAACTGCATAGATATCTATTACACGTAAAGTGTTTAGTGTGCCCCAGTGACGCGCGTTTGGACAGAGGCTCTGCTCAGATTCACCATCTAAGATCTGGTCCAACTCCGCCGATATAACTGCATAGATATCTGTTACACGTAAAGTGTTTAGTGTGCCCCAGTGACGCGCGTTTGGACAGAGGCTCTGCTCAGATTCACCATCTAAGATCTGGTCCAACTCCGCCGATAGAACTGCATAGATATCTATTACACGTAAAGTGTTTAGTGTGCCCCAGTGACGCGCGTTTGGACAGAGGCTCTGCTCAGATTCACCATCTAAGATCTGGTCCAACTCCGCCGATAGAACTGCATAGATATCTATTACACGTAAAGTGTTTAGTGTGCCCCAGTGACGCGCGTTTGGACAGAGGCTCTGCTCAGATTCACCATCTAAGATCTGGTCCAACTCCGCCGATATAACTGCATAGATATCTGTTACACGTAAAGTGTTTAGTGTGCCCCAGTGACGCGCGTTTGGACAGAGGCTCTGCTCAGATTCACCATCTAAGATCTGGTCCAACTCCGCCGATAGAACTGCATAGATATCTATTACACGTAAAGTGTTTAGTGTGCCCCAGTGACGCGCGGTGGGACAGTGGTTCTACTCAGATTCACCATCTAAGATCTGGTCCAACTCCGCCGATATAACTGCATAGATATCTATTACACGTAAAGTGTTTAGTGTGCCCCAGTGACGCGCGTTTGGACAGAGGCTCTGCTCAGATTCACCATCTAAGATCTGGTCCAACTCCGCCGATATAACTGCATAGATATCTGTTACACGTAAAGTGTTTAGTGTGCCCCAGTGACGCGCGTTTGGACAGAGGCTCTGCTCAGATTCACCATCTAAGATCTGGTCCAACTCCGCCGATAGAACTGCATAGATATCTATTACACGTAAAGTGTTTAGTGTGCCCCAGTGACGCGCGTTTGGACAGTGGTTCTGATCAGATGTACCATCTAAGACCTGGTCCAACTCCACCAATTTAACTGCATAGATATCTTTTACATGCACAGTATTTAGTGTGTGCCAGTGACGCGTGGTGGGGCAGTGGTTCTACTCAGATTTACCATCTAAGATCTGGTCCAACTCCACCAATAGAACTGCATAGATATCTATAACATGCACAGTGTTTAGTGTGCTCCAGTGACGCACAGTGGGACAGTGATTCTACTCAGATTTACCATCTAAGATCTGGTCCAACTCCACCGATAGAACTGCATAGATATCTATTACATGTAAAATGTTTAGTGTGCTCCAGTGACACGCGGTGGGACAGTGGTTCTATTCAGATTTACCATCTAAGATCTGGTCCTACTCCACCAATAGAACTGCATAGATATCAATAATATGCACAGTGTTTAGCGTGCTCCATTGACGCGTGGTGGGACAGTGGTTCTGATCAGATTCGCCATCTCAGGTCTGGTCCAACTCCACCAATAGAACTACAGGTCTATAGATCTATATAATCTATGACCGTTAAACCAAGACCTTCCGTCCACTCAAATTATGACTCAAAACAAAAAGTTCACCATAATTAACAACAGCTGACTAATATGTCAACACTGTTTTAATGCAGCCGTGTGAACATAACCGAAAGACAAAAGACAAAACCATCGGCTTCACTGTCCTACAAGAAACAAAGAACAGCCGAACATTTTGAGCAAAGACCCGCCAAAACTGTGACCGGAAGTAATTCATCACATAAAAGATAATGTATTAATTTCCTTTGCAATAAAACGTCCGTTAAATGGCCATATACATAATATGTACAAATGAGTTTTGGACTCTTAATGTCCGCCTTTGATATATGTCAGGTAAGGTGCAACGTCTAACTGGACAGGTGAAATTACCGTCACGTGTGTCACTTGGGTGGGAGAATGTCGTCTGTCATAGCACCAGCGTTACCTTTATATCGCCGACTTTCTTTATTACTTTACGTACCCTAAAAGCGACACACTGCAATGTTGAAATAAATCTTCACCCATGTTTGCACATTGTAGCATCTTTACAACAAATGCAAATGTATCCATATGAAGATACTTATCGTCTGGTAGACTATAACCACCATGGTATTCCTTGTATCGCGGTATTAACGATTCCAGCTCAAATAAAATAATATAAAACTTGCCTGAATGTTCTTATTTGGTGTTACGTATAACACCCCTTTTACATCTCTGAATATGCATGATGTTGTTTAATCTTCATCTGAAACAGATCGTCGGTTATTTTGCCAGCCATGTTTTCCCCGCAATAAGACAAATGCCACTTCCGGTTATATCGCGGTATTGTGAATGAGACCCTATTAATTAAAGTTTATAGAATAAAAGTGATGAATTTAGAAAAAAGGTCCTGCTAGCATAGTATAAAAATAACACATTATGAAACTGCAATTATGTTGAAATCGACTTTATTTACTGTATGTTCGCACTTCAAGTATGTTATAAATGTTTATCCACATGGAAATTGTAATCACGGGGTATAACGGGCTGAAACCTCATATCTTAGAAAACAAAACAGTATTCATCATAATTCATCAAAATTAAACTTTTTTACTTATTGGAAAAAAACAACATCCAGATGTTATTCGTTATTGAGACTGTGTTGATATATATATATATATGCAATTATGAAGTAAAAAACATTATGTATCTTTTTTTTTACAAAAGGCCGTAAGCTCATAAGCTTACATTCATCAAATTACATGTAATTTAAACAAGTAGTCAATGACAGTGTTGTACAGTCTTTACATATTTACCATGAATAAAGTGAAATTTAAACTTTCAGAATAATCCAAATGTATATTGAGACATGTTTCACACATTTTAATGAATAATAACGTTAATTGTGTACACCATTATTATAACCAGGTATGTATTAAAGTGTTTTGTATCGTTTATGTATTTATATTGATACATTGGCGAAATAAAATATAAAATTATAAAAAAAGATACATTGTATTATTTACATTTTTTATATAAAACTAATGGCGTCATACCGGTTTTGAAAATATGCGTACAAACTTTAAAAATAGAAAAGGACATTTCTTTGGAAGGTTTTCTTTCATATTGCTCTGTTAAAATTGAAACAGCACTTTTTTTGCCAATAATGGGCACGAATCTAAGAACTATCATGTATTTACACGAGTTATGCATCTTTCCAAACTAGAACTTAAATGTACTCCCCTGTCTACATACATATTGGGATATCTTAATTCTTAAAACTTTCAAAAATACAGTTAAGTGAAAATTTATTTATAAAAATACATCGTGTCACTTTAAGACACTGTCCAATTAACATAACTAAACATTTTAAATTTACAAATAATATCATATGTTATAAATATAAAATTACAAACAATATCATATGTTATAAATATAAAATTACAAACAAAAGTATCTTTTATAAATATAAAATTACAAACAATATAAAAATGTATATACTTTCTTGTGTGCTTTGCGTATGATGTAAGTGTTTATAATAAATCGACAACATTGTAAATAACTTTTACTCATTACCTAGCTATTCAATAGATAAATATGCATTCTATTCTATTCCATTTTACGGAAGAACCATGCAGATTTTTTTCATCGATTTCCTATCCTGGTCATTAAAACCATGATATTTGTTTTAAGATTAATCTGAATGTGTCGTATACCGTCATTTTTATCATTCACGCTTTTAATTATCAGTAAAAACAGTAATATATACGATGTTATACAAAATAAATGCCAATGAAGCAAGTTTTATTAACACTCCTTTATTACGGTTTTGCCGCGTGACTACAATTTGAGCTTGGTGTTTGGAAAGTTTAAATTATTAGCACATAAAGCTTTTTGCTGCCACCAATGACGTCAATTAAAATACATGTCTCATCAAATGAAAAAAAAATGTTCATATATGCATTTATATCTTTGCACAGATCAAGCAACCGTTCTAATACTGGAGGATGAATTGACCGAGTATATATGATTGAATCGGAGAATTCCGCCAGCGAAGCAGCTAATATGCATATTAGAATAACTGATCAGTAAATTTGGATTTAAAATATGATTTATTCACGTTTAGAGAGGTATCGGTTTTTAAAAATGCATCGAAGGTTTGCCGTTCATAAACAAAATGTTTTTTTCTTTTATAAAAAATATTATCAGATACTAGTTATGCTTGAATTCCTTAAGTTCATTGCCTGGAACGTGTACCGGAGTAGTGGTTTTCGAACACTATCTTCAAAATAGGTTTAGGCGTCTTAACTCGTCAAATGGGTATATACCTACCTCCTTATATCATCTGTGTAGTTTAAGAAATATGAGTGTGCTATACGTCATTTGGAATGTCCAAATTTTCTCATTGTACTGATTGTTTACTCAAACAACTGAATTATAAAGTAAAGATGTCTGGGCATTCGGACCACCTCTCGAATTATTCAAACACCGAAGAATGACGGAATTGGTCGAGTATGTACGATTGGTCTTCTGGTTGGAAGCGAGAGCGTCCAAGTCTAATACCGGCCATTGAAATTATTTTCCCTCACTTTCTTGCTGATGCCAACATAAAACACACTTGATTAAAAGAACGAATTGTATGGAAAATAAATAACTGTTTATTTTTACGGGAGCACGAAGCAGTGGTCATGATTCAATAGCGGTTTAGAAAACTCATTTATTTAGTAAAGTGGGTACGAGTGCTTTTGCCATTTTCAATGATGTACGAAACCAAGGGCTAAAAGGCCTTGATAAATCGAAGTACTTTCATGCTATCATATGTAACGTCTTCGTGTGATACACCCAAAGAGTTCTAAGTGGTAGTAGTTAAGTGGACGGAGTTTACACAATTGTCTCATAGGAAAGAAAGGCAAATTATTTTTAATCAACTATATCATTTGGAATAACCGAACAAAGTAGTAATTCAAATACAGTTAATTGTATACTGATAAATGCAAAAGATTTCATTTTTAAAAATAAATATGCAAAAACAATCCCTTACTTTTCATAAAATATATACATGTCCAAAAATAAGAAAGAATAATAACACTCTCTAAAGATAAAACGAGGCAACATGAAGAAAAACGGGGAACATTACAACTTGAATAATCATTTCATGTAACAAGGTCATGTAGTAATCTATTTCTTTTCTTCTTTCTCACTTCTTTTCTTCTTCTTTTTACTCACTCCAGTTATTTTTTCCCCTATATTAAACTGTTTCTTACATAACATAGGCATATCTAATATGAAGATCCTTTGGAAATGTAAAATTGATGTCATAAATATGTGCTGTCAGAAATAAAAAAAAATTATAAAAAAAGAGTTAATTGTTAAGTGATAATAAGTAATTCTTAACAGATAAGCGCGATAGCAGGCTTTTGTTTCACCAACAAACTTAAGGCCTAAGGCTTAAGTTAATCATTACAGGGTAAGTCTTAAATAATAAGAATTAGGTCTTAAGTGGTAAGTATTTAGTGTGAAATAAAAAGTCCTTTATATTGGCAGTTGCGTTCCCCTTTTCTCATAAAAACGTGTCTGTAATATTTGACTCTGTGACGTATTTAATATGAATTTGATAGTTTGTTATTCCCATAGAAGAACAAAGGTAGCAATCAATGTGTAACACAAAACAACAAATGCATTATGTGACTGGACACTTGTATTTCATCTAATCTATACGTGGTATAGGATTATTCATAACCATACACACCCATTCCCACACAATTATATATAAAAAAAAATATTAAAAAGGAAATAGAAAAATGTTGCGTGATTACTCTTCAGAATTTTTTTTCCAGTAATAGTAGCATATGTTCACACACATTAAATATCAAGTACAGATCTGTTGAGCGATTCTTCGGAAGAATATTTTTTAATGTTTGTTTTTCTATTTTTAATAATAGTGGCCACTATGTGTAAAGTCTCACTTACGAATGTAAGAAAAGCCGATTAGAAGTCTGAGTGTGACATAAAGTGTGACGTCTGGGGTTGGCCATGTAACATGCTTCTTTAACTAACTCAGTGAAATAACATTGTTGTTTAATGTATGCTGTTTGTCATAGAACTGGTGTTGTTATAAGGTACAATAACCGCTATTTCTGACGAATTATCACACATTTGAACGATGATTTATGATCTTAAGTTGACTTTTCTAGAACGTTTGATTGACTTGCAAACGTAGAGAAAAAAAATCAAGTAATAAATCTGACTTTATTCCATGAGACTGAAAATAAACAGATGACGTCTGGGGTTCGTCCAAACATGTTGCATGCTTTATTTCTTCACTCAGTGAAATATTATTGTCCTCCAGTATATTCTGGTTTTCCTGGTATTGTTGTTGAAGTTTAACTACCACTTTTCCTGACCAAATATCACCCATTTTCAACCTTGGTATGTTATCTGAATGGGAAATTACTGGTTCAAATGATTAATGGGCAACCACAGAACTCACGCAAACTGAACGTTTTTGGTTTCTTTTATTCCAACATAAAGTAACTGATTGACCTCAACTAGTTTATTTCATACATAATGGAAAAAAAGTTGTAAAACTTAATGGGTTATCATGTCTAATATATATGTCTCAAATATATGTACATAAATATAATTACTATAATTGATAATAATGGAAAGTATACATACTACTGTGATTTAATATTTGTATTTTTGTGATATTTATCTGAGATAATTATTTGTATTTCATGACATAAATATTCACGAATAAATCTTTCTATATTAAAGACAGATTAGCTCCACTTCCATAAATATCTTCATTTCTACACCAATCAATACACCTAACATCAACCTTTATTTTACCACCTCCACAGCCGCATATTTTCTCGGGACACGATCTATCACATTCTTACCTGACAATGACCTTGCTTAAGGAAACCAATACAAAATGTTTTCGTTGTCCTCTGAAAACTATCGTGTCCCGTAGGGGGATCATCGCGTCATATTTATTAAATTAAAGTCGAAACAACGTTAAAAGTCGAAACTACGATAGCGAAAAGTCGAAACTCGAAACTACGATGATGAAAAGTTGAAAAAATATTTGTTGTTGTTTCGACTTTATTTAATTTAATAAATGCGCCGCGATGGCCCCAACGGGACACCGTAGAAAACTGCGTATCCCCTATCTCGAGTGATGAAATACTGAACTCATCTTCTAGTGGGTTTTCGTGTAACCTTAACAAACAACAACAGTTATCAGACCCCTGGTATATCAGTTTGCTGTCAGTTTTATAGAACGTGTTTATTTTGTATATAGTCTGTGTGTTCTTTCCAAACGACAAAATTCAGTTCTAACCAGTAGTTATAATACTTGCTTCATAGATAGTTATTTTGTAATATACAGTTGTAATTGATGGTTTTTTGATATGTAAGCGTGTATCAGTAGTTTGCTTATGAATAATTAAAGCAATGGAACTTTTGAGTACGAGCTTCATTTAGACTCAACGCGTCTCCTTCGCGTCGTAACGAGATTACGGACGAGAATTTATCAGTTCGGTGGAAAAAAACAAACAGTATACCGGTGAAAAACAAATAAATACGCAGTTGTAATTCCACAAATATACGTCTGTTCAATACGGCCATTGCTGTTATAAAGTCTTGTTATTTTATTTTGTATATTACTTTCTATGCCTCAATGTATCCTTTTATCAGATAGTTTATATTCAATTTAACCGTTTATTTGCCAGTCAGAGATAAAAACACGTGTCAAAATGCAATTTTACAATACACACACAACAATGGCAATGTGTCATAGTTGCCGCTTAAAAGTAAAAATAATAATTATAATCGCTCATCTTTGTATTTGACTTTTCAAACACAGTAATTAACCTTTCAAAATTCTGACAAATTGTCGCAACAGATTACGTCATAAAATCTCTATCCATCAGAAGTAAAACGGCAGAAATGGGTCCGGTGTAAGTTTGGAGTGAATCTGGGAAGCGTATACGCTCAACTTTCCATCCAATCAATTGTCTTCTGACAAGTTAAAATGCACTTTGCACGATCAATCGTATTAATAGCTATTGGTGTTTGAAGTTGATAGGTGTTTGCACTGTTTAGACCTGTTATAAGCCGCTTGTAAGTCTGTCAGATAATCTAGATGGACTTACTGTGCTGCTGTAGTTGCTGTCACTCGTTTCCGGAAATCAAAGAATGCTTACAGTGGCGTTGCATGCGTTGCGTGCTGCTCACGTTTAAATTGTCAAACATGATACTTTGCGAAAAGCATAAACAAAACTTGCGTCATTTGTAACTTGTAAAAATCATAATCGGCAACCAATCGGTGGGAACGCATATCAAACTAGTGTAAAATTAAATGAATTTTTAATTCAAACTTGTTTGTAAAAGTTTAACCCGAAACGTTTATCTTAACCTTCTGAAATAAATTGCGCATGCTCTAAAGCAAGCGCCTATCCACGTGTACGCTTACAGACAAACCTACCGTTACACATAACAACAAGGAAAGGTCATACTTATTACAATAAACAGTTAGGCCTAGTTCTATCAAATGTTTGTTGTATTTTATATAGATCCACACAAGATATACCTACATGGTAACTTTATATAAAAAAAAGTCATATTTCAGACACCTGAATATACAAAACGTGTTATTCAAGTCATTGAAAACTTGTGATTGACTTACATTGAACGCAACTGATCAAAGGTTCACATTTCAGCACGGTTGGAGATATTATTTAGAAGTTCTATATTTGAAAACAAAGTCACCATTGAAGTGTTAACTCCATGACGTTTTCACTATTCTTAAATAATTGAATGCATAACGACACTGCACTTTCCCTTTTTTCAAACAATGGAAATGGTGCGTTTGTAAAACGTACATATCTGGTATTAATAAATGTGTATAAACGTACATATCTGGTATTTATAAATGTGTATAAACGTACATATCTGGTATTTATAAATGTGTATAAATGACAAAACAGATGACTGATGTTCAGCTATGGTTAAACAAGCACTTTGGTAGACGTCATTGTTTTTTTAAAGATTTTTTCGAATCATTGACGGTGTGATAATAAAAATACCTAAATAAGGGTCGTAAACAATAAAAAATATGTCCATTTTAATTAAAAGACATTCCGTTATATAATTCAAGGTATTATGTAGAGATAATTCAGTTCATTATTTCAAGTACCAATGGTGGGCATATGTATTTGACGATTTTTTTAGAAAGCTTTACCCAAGGAATACAGATAGTCATGGCATTTTATCAGCATGTATTATATTACATCCCTACATCTCAACCACGGCCGTTGGATACTGATGATAACGTGCTGGCTGTCAGAAATATTCAACACTGATGATAACATACAATTTCACACTATAGGACTGTGTACAACGATGGCTGTCTGTCTGACATATTCTACACTGTCGATAAAATAACCGTAAAATTTCACACTTTAGGACGGTGTACATTGATGACATGACAAAACGTGACAAAATAAACATGAACACCCATTTGGAGGATCCCTACCCTGCTGCAGAGATCGACAGCGAGTCTATTCCGAGACGGGACCATACGGGCTTCCAATCTGTCAGAAATATTTGATAGTGATGGCAACATTACTTTACAGTAACACGCTATAAGAATATGTACAACAAATTTAATTTACACTGGAAAGATCTCATTTGAGATTCACAAAGTCGAAACTATATTCAGTGAAAAAAAAAGTCACTTTAAATAACAATAAAAATTGAATATTTATTTCTGCTTAATTATTATAGTTAAGCCAATATGAAACATAATCTTTTAAATTTCTAAAAAAACAGAACTATATATAACAATGATGTATTCAAACAGCTTCTACTGAGAGATGGACCATCTGGTGAAAATCAAGATGCCACTGATGGCAATAAAGCATCACCAAAGAAGGCAAAGTTAACCTAGTAGGATGTTTTAAGGAAGCAAAAAGTTACTGTCTATTATAAACTAAATCTATCATAATGGCAAACCTTTTGCACCAAGTATGATTGTATTATTACAATTTTTATCAAAAAAAACTAATATTTTATTGGGAATAATTTATTACATATTATGAGAATGGTACTATATAATATATATTACATATTATGGGAATGGTATACAATATATTATGGGAATGGTTTTTCATAAAACCGTGTATAATATTATGAGAATGATGTATTACATATTATGGGAATGGTATATAATATATTATGGGAATGGTGTGAGAATGGTTTTTTCATGTATGGTAAATACCAAGACATGTCACATACTCTTTTGGTAAAATAAAAAACAAGACTAACACTCTTTAAGAATATATAAATACTTTTTTATTAGTAAACACCTTTAGAATTTGCTAAACATTCATTAAGAAACTAATTCTATTTATTGAAAAATATACAAGAAAAAAAGGAAAAATACCATTTTTTTGTTGATTAAATCTATTACGTTTTGTGGTAATTAAAAAACTTCTTATATACCATCATTTTCTTAAAACATAAAATATGAGATTAACTAGAATTATGTTAGTTCTCAAAGAGGATGAATGAACGAATAAACTAATTTTAGTTTTATGGCATCCCAACACATAAAATCTTTAAGTAAGTAAATAGTTTATAATAGTTACATGTGCATGACAATACAATAACCTATATAATATAAAATGAAAAATAGTAGAGCCCCCAACCCAATGCGTTTATAAGTAATATGCAATTTCATATGATATTAAGCAAATTGGAAAATGAATAGAATAATTTAGGTAAATTCTCAAAAGCTATATGATGCCTACAGCAAAAACAATCTCAGATTTCTTAATATGAACACAGAAAATAAGAAATAAATGGATTGACATGACAAAACAAAACCTATTACTTCTAGTGTCTGATAAGAAAATACTACATTATCATCCCCACCCCTTGCCCCTTACTGCTGGGTCAATAGTTATAAACATTTATTTTACATCAATTGTGAAACAAATTCTTACAATTTAGACAAAACATGCTCAAAATCTAATTAAACTATACTGTGCATATACATGTTATTATATCACATTGCAATACAGGCTATGCAGGGGCATAGCTTGATAAATTTAAAAGTGCAGGTCTATAAATTAAAAAAAATCTTCAGTGATTGAATAAAAAAAAGTCTGGGGACACTCTTTGCGGACAGGAAGACAACCAGCCAAACAGACAGAGACCTATTGTCCTAAATCCCCCTACCCCTTTAAGGTTACTAAATAAACAATTTTATAGTTAGGAAAAGAAAATTAATGAAATTTAACCAACATGATCTAAACTGACAATCTTAAAGGAGAATATCAGGATTTTTCAAAATTTTAAAATTGTTTATTAACATTTTTTTTCAATATAATTTATCATGTCTATGTATACTGTCTGACACTGATTGCCAAAAGGATATGTATCTAAACATGCCAAAATAGTGTACTGAAAAGGGATTTCCTAACTTGGGCTAAAATAGATTTCCCGTTTAAAATTGCAACATTTTTTGTGACATATTATACGATTCCTGCAATTTCATTTTTATTTCAATTTGATCTGTTATGAATTAATTGCTAGATTATCATCCAAAATTTTCTTAAAAATGGGGAGAAGGGAGAGGATTTTATTTTTAATTCTTTATTTTTAAATTTTTTGATGTTTTTTAGAAAAAGAAAAAGAAAAAAATATGAAAATAAAAAGTGCCGGGGCGCCAAGAAAATTATGGGGTTATTTCGTTTCAAGTTTACAACTCAAATTTAAGTATTGATTTTGTCATGTTTGGTAGATTTGACATACCAATCCATTCAAATTTATAAATAATAATGAGATCTTTTTTATCCATTTTAAAAACAATTTTACTTTTAAAAACATTCATAGCATTTTTTGTTATAAACTTACTCCCTTTAATGATTTTGAGTCATTAAACAGTGCATTACAGGAATTCAAGCTTTTGTTTAACTGATAAAACATAGTTCATACATGCGATAGACAGTTAGAACACATGTATTAGTGATACACATATGCCTTATTGACGAAACATAGAATCAAAGTACTTGAAGGTACTGAGAGTCTGGCTTTAATAAATATTCATACGCCGTCCGAATTTGATTGCTATTATTGTAACGTTTGGTTTATTTTATGCTACATTTTTTTTTTTTAAAAAAATCACATAATACAGTGTCTACAATGTATTTTTTTGTTTGATTTCTGCTTGTATTTTTTATAAGATACATGAAAAAAACAAAAACTTAAGAAATTTGAGGAATAAAAAGTAGTTCCTGTCGCGTATGATTATTTTGGCGTTGATCAACACCACAAAGCTTGATCACATGACATAAGCAGGTTCTGCCTTTGGCATAAAACCTGGATAAAAATGACACATTGAAGGCTGGTGGAGCTTACCGAGGCTTACATCACTAGATCTATAGAAAAAACATCTTTAATAATACAGATTTGACAGCTTTAAGATTGTCACAAAGTAAATAAGAATAGTTAATATCACATTAAACAGGAAGGCTGCTGAGTAAGCACATCTTCAGTGTCTAGTTTATACATATAACAAACAGTACAAGATAATTAATTAATTGAAATCAACATAGGAAATGCTCATTTAAATATATAAATTGACTAATTGACATATCAGATTGCGTAATAGTGATAAGTTAACACATGATTAATGTAACAAACAGTCAAACATCAGGACATACATCACTCAAACTATCTCAAGTCAGTGAGGATTGTAAGAATCTTACATGGGTATCTCAAGTCAGTGAAGATTGTAAGAATCTTAAATGGGTATCTCAAGTCAGTGAAGATTGTAAGAATCTTAAATGGGTATCTCAAGTCAGTGAAGATTGTAACAATCTTACATGGGTATCTCAAGTCAGTGAAGATTGTAACAATCTTACATGGGTATCTCAAGTCAGTGAAGATTGTAAGAATCTTACATGGGTATCTCAAGTCAGTGAAGATTGTAACAATCTTACATGGGTATCTCAAGTCAGTGAAGATTGTAACAATCTTACATGGGTATCTCAAGTCAGTGAAGATTGTAACAATCTTACATGGGTATCTCAAGTCAGTGAAGATTGTATCAATCTTACATGGGTGTCTCAAGTCAGTGAAGATTGTAGTAATCTTACATGGGTATCTCAAGTCAGTGAAGATTGTAAGAATCTTACATGGGTATCTCAAGTCAGTGAAGATTGTAAGAATCTTACATGGGGTTTGAGGTTCAGATAGGAAATAACGTCCCGAGGGATAACTGTTTTGGCGGGAACAAGGTTCTGGACCATAAAAACCATGTAAGATTATATTTCATTCCAAACACACTGAACACTTATTTTAATTTAAATTATTATTATATCTTTAGCACTATGACAAAGATGTATAAGACATCAATTTACAATATTTTACAACATATGTTTTAATACATCATGTCATGAATTGTTCCAATGTCACGGCAGGGTAGGAGAAGCGGGTGACGAGAAGATGGTAAATCCGTATCTAGTAAAAATATGTGAAAATCCTTGTCTTGTATGCAAGAATCATGTAAGTGACTCAATCTTCAGCTTTATTTCTTTCTTTAATCCTTATTTTCTATAAAGACCATCCAATACTTTTTCTATTAGGACCATATCATTATCATCTAGATTTTTTTTAAAGAATTTATTGACTTGGCAGCCAAATAATGTATACTCTGATCTGACAATGGGCAACTCTCTGTCTCATCTATGCTTATATCTTTTGCAAATAATTCTAATCATCAATGTGAACAGTAGAGAACTGCACCTACATTTTTTTTTCTTTAATCCTTTTTTTTTTTTGCCAAACAAATATGTTTCATGTTGACACCACTTTTAAAAATGTTTCAAATTATTACAAATCTTAATAATATTTTTTAATGCTAGCTACTACAACTGAATGTAACACATTTGCACAACTTCCAAATGTATAAACCTTTTACAACCTATGAATGTACATGTATAACGTTTATACAACTTTCAAATGTATAAACCTCACACAACCTATCATGTATCACATTTATACAACTTCAATGAATCATTTACATGTTGAAGAGCTATCAACTTCTGTGATAATGATGAAAAAAGACAAATAGTTAAAAATTTACAATGTTAATATTGTCATAAAAATATATAAATTAAATAATCATTCAGCAAAACATAAATACAACACAATTTTACTGACCAGCAGTGTAGTAAGAGATATACAAAATAGTTTTCCAATGTTCCATTGCAGTAGAGATGATTGTCATTTATATGGTGGTCAAAATTATTTCGACTGTGGTCAAAGTAATTTCAACTGTGGTCATAATAATATCAGCTGTGGTCAAAGTAATTTCAGCTGTGGTCATACTAATTTCAGCTGTGGTCAAAGTCAATTCAACAATGGTCATATTCATTTAAGCAGTGGTCATAGATATCTACATGTTGGTCATAGTCATGTAAATGGTGGTCATAGTCATTTACATGGTGATCATAGTCATTTACATGGTGATCATAGTCATTTACATGGTGATCATAGTCATTCAAATGGTGGTCATAGTCATTTAAATGGTGGTCTTTGTCATTTACATGCTTATTATAGTCATTTAAATGGTGGTCATAGTCATTTACATGCTTATTATAGTCATTTAAATGGTGGTCATAGTCATTTACATGCTTATTATAGTCATTTAAATTGTGGTCATAGTCATTTACATGCTTATTATAGTCATTTAAATGGTGGTCATAGTCATTTACATGCTTATAATAGTCATTTAAATGGTGGTCATAATCATTTACATGGTGGTCATAGTGAACTAAATGGTGGTCATAGTCATTTAACTGGTGATCCTAGTCATTTAAATGGTAGCCATAGTCATTTAAATGGTGGTCTTAGTCATTAACATGGTGCTCTTTGTCATTTACACGGTGGTCATAGTCATTTAATGGTGGTCATAGTCATTTTACTGGTGACCATAGTCATTAACATGGTGGTCATAGTCATTTAAATGGTGATCATAGCCATTTAAATGGTGGTCATAGTCATTTACATGCTGATCATAGTCATTTAAATGGTGATCATAGTAATTTAAATGGTGGTCTTTGTCATTTAAATAGTGGTCTTAGTCATTTACATGGTGATCATAGTCATTTAAATGGTGGTTTTTGTAATTTAAATGGTGATCATAGTCATTTAAATGGTGGTCTTAGTCATTAACATAGTGATCATAGTCATTCAAATGGTGGTCATAGTCATTTAA
Organism: Panopea generosa; assembly: GCA_029582155.1. Classification (NCBI taxonomy): domain Eukaryota; kingdom Metazoa; phylum Mollusca; class Bivalvia; order Adapedonta; family Hiatellidae; genus Panopea; species Panopea generosa. The sequence goes on from CM055901.1 coordinate 49,024,811, forward strand.
ATGGTGGTCATAGTCATTTTACTGGTGATCATAGTCATTCACATGGTGGTCATAGTCATTTAAATGGTGGTCATAGTCATTTACATGCTGATCATAGTAATTTAAATGGTGATCATAGTAATTTAAATGGTGATCATAGTAATTTAAATGGTGGTCTTTTGTCATTAAAAAGGTGGTCTTAGTCATTTACATGGTGATCTTTGTCATTTAAATGGTGGTCTTTGTCATTTACATGGTGATCATAGTAATTTAAATGGTGGTCTTTGTCATTAAAAAGGTGGTCTTAGTCATTTACATGGTGATCATAGTCATTCACATGGTGGTCATAGTCATTTAAATGGTGATCATAGTCATTTACATGGTGGTCATAGTCATTTACATGCTGATCATAGTAATTTAAATGGTGATCATAGTAATTTAAATGGTGATCATAGTAATTTAAATGGTGGTCTTTGTCATTAAAAAGGTGGTCTTAGTCATTTACATGGTGATCATAGTCATTTAAATGGTGGTCTTTGTAATTTAAATGGTGGTCATAGTCATTTAATTGGTGGTTATAGTCATTTAATTGGTGGTTATAGTCATTTACATGGTGATCATAGTCATTTAAATAGTGGTCTTTGTCATTTAAATGGTGATCATAGTCATTTACATGGTGATCATAGTCATTTAAATCGTGGTCTTATTCATTTACATGCTAAACATAGTCATTTAAATGGTGGTTTTTGTCATTTCAACTATGGTCATAGTCATTACAGCTGTGATAGTAGTAATTTTGGTACATACCCAACTTTCAGTTTCATTCACTCTAGAAAAGCCGATATATTTTTTATATAGAACAAAGAAGGGCCAATTTACTTTATAACTAATATCTCAAATAAGAATAGCAACATCCTTTAACAACAAACGAAGTATTGAAGCTTAAACCCTCCCCGATTTTATGATCTTTTTTTCATAATTTACAAATAAAAACATTTTGGTCCTTTTTGCAGTTAACGTAAGTCACCTGTATTCCATATATGTTCTATATAAAAAAGGTTAAAAATCAATGAAATCTTTTTTTAATTACCTAAATAAACACATTTTTAAACAAAATTTGCTTTCACAACAAATGGATTAAAACAGTAAAATGTTTCATCTTTCTGAATATATATTTTTTTATGAAATATATATAAAATATTTTGGTCCTTTTTAACTTTTTTTAACAGTACCATGACATTTTTAAAGCATTTTTGTGCATGAAAATTGATATGTATTGATGTTATAAGAACTTATCGATTCCTATAGTTTAGTTTATTGGGGTCATAAAACTCTAGCGTCACAAACCAATAGGCTTATAAAAATAGGTTATATTTTAGAGATCATTGTGTTTTATAGTTATGGTGGTTTTTATTTTTCAGTTTTAGTTTTTTTCACTATAATTTTAATTTTAAAATAACATAGATATGTAGTAAACATCTACGAAATTAAAAAAAAATGTATTAAATCATAGTATGAAACTCTTTTTATTACTCGATAAATTAAAACATAAAAAGTATATATATTGTAACAGTTTTTATTAATTTGGATTACAAACAAATAAACGTGTTTGTTGTTGTTAACTGTAAAGTATTTATTAAAGCGAAGTAACTGTTTTGTTATCGTTATGAAAACAAACCTAACCTGTTTTTGACACTTAGCACTTGTTTTTAACATTGTGTTTAATTACCACCTTTGTCGGGTGACTATGTCTAGTGTCTTATTTGTTAATTGGCATTTTACAGGTGTTCTTTTAGACGACAATGTTGCTATATATATAAACAAATATGTGGTACATGTTGCTGTTGTTGACACTTAGTACCTGTTTGTGACACTGTGTGCTCAACATGCCAAATTGATTTGGTACAATCGGCTGTGTATGAACCTAGATATCGAAGAGAAATAACTTGAAGTTATTTTCCAGTATCGAGAAGCTAATGGTACTTTAACATGTATTTCAGGGTTTCCAATTTTTATGCCGATTACACTTCATCAATCCTTAACTAATTGGCCTATCGTAAATTATTCATTGATATGTGTGTATAAAAGTATAAATGAATAGTAAATTTATAGTGGTTTACTATCTCATTAATCGTTTATTGTCTTTAATGAAAGGTCAACATATCTATGTTATGTAATAATGTTATTGCGTCTGTCTGCGTGTTCTTCCTGTATTATTTTCTAATCGAGTCTTTCTCTTTTGTCCTCTCTCTCTCTCTCTCATTCTCTCTCTTTATTCCACCTCTGTCTATATATATCTCTCTCTATCTTCTCTCTCATTCTTTCTCTCAGACTATCTCTCTTTCTTTCTCTCATTCTTTTTCTCTCTTTCCCATTCAGTCTCTTTCTCTCAGACTCTCTCCATTTCTTTCTCCCATTATTTTTCTCTCTTTCCCACTAATTGGCCTATCGTAAATTATTCATTGATATGTGTGTATAAAAGTATAAATGAATAGTAAATTTATAGTGGTTTAATATCTCATTAATCGTTTATTGTCTTTAATGAAAGGTCAAAATATCTATGTTATGTAATAATGTTATTGCGTCTGTCTGCGTGTTCTTTCTGTATTATGTTCTAATCGAATCTTTCTCTTTTGTCCTCTCTCTCTATTCCTCCTCTGTCTATATCTCTTTCTCTCTCTCTCTTCCTCTCTTTCTCTCTCTTCTCTCTCAACAATGTCACAGATAGTACGTATCAACTATGTTGAATAGAAAATTGATTATGTTATTAGTTAAGCAAAACTTAAACTAGAGTAATTCCTCTAATTTAAAATACCCCCGAGGCAGGGCAATAAAACTCAACCAATATCGATTTATTAATTAACTGGCAATGTATCACGCATCGCTGCGTTCTATAGACCGGCACTAAAAGATTATCAACACAGGATTACAAATAAGGAGCGTAACTTTAACGATACAAACATTTGAATTATGTCCCTTGATTTTTTATCAGGTACCGAAAGTTGGACATGGTGGTTTAAGTCATTTCAGCTGTGGTCATAGTCATAAAAGCTACGGTCATAGTCATTACAGCTGCGGTCAAAATAATTTCAGCAGTGGTCATAGTCATTTCAGCTGTGGTCATAGTCATTTCAGCTGTGGTCAAAGTAATTTCAACTGTGGTCATAGTCATTTCATCTGTGGGCAAAGCCATTTAAGCTGTGTTTTAAGTCATTTCAGCTGTGATCATGATAGGGTTAAGTTTCTATATACTATCTTAAATAATTTACTTGTTAAATTTTAATAAATGTTAAACTTTGATGACTATAGTTGTTTTATTTAAATTAATGCTGACTATTATTAAAAAAATATTGAAATAGTGTTGACCTTTGCTAGCTGTCTATTTATATCAATAATTAACTGAAACTTTTTTTTTTATCTTTTTATTTGAATCTATAGTTACGTTGAGGAGATATCTGTTTCTACAAGTAGCAATGCTTTCAACTTATTGGAAGATTAAACCTGACTATTAATAGATATTTATTTGTATAAATAGTCATCACTTAATTCATTATCTATTTCTATTCAATCATTGACATTACATATTTTTACCAAGTTTTTTTATTTTTTTCATATTTGAAAAAGTTATATAACTTTTATGAAATTAGTAACCATTAACTGTTTTCTACTTACCGGTATGTTAATAGTAACGCTTAAAAGTTATCAAAAAACAATTAGAAGATTAGACCATTAATACCTACAATGGGGATGTCTACATCTGAGAGAAATATGTCATTTTACTACTTTTAATGTAACAGGAGAAGACATGTTTGATATCTAAAACAAGGAGAAACTAGTTTCATGTATTCATGAAACAAGGCTTACTAATAAGTTAAAGGCCCTATGTCAGTATAATGTGACTGGGTGGGGTATCATACCATGTGTCTGCCGCATGATACTCCAGTGTGGCAGGGTTCAGATATAATGTCTCAAGTTGACACCGTCGTGATATGACTGAAAAATTACTGAAAGCGACGCTCTACACCACACAACAACAACAAAGTATAAACAAAACAGTGAGATGTTATATAAATTATACTTGTTCATCATGAGTAACAATACATTTTGTTTTTTGCACAGTTTTGAAAAATGTAGACAGGCAGATATGAATAAAATATGTTAATATCTTTTTAATCTCTACTATGAAATCAGAAAGTGTCTTAAAAATGTTATATCAAAATATAGACAAGAACAACTATTATGCTGTGTTTTATGTTCATGCTAGAAAATAATATGATTGGATGGAATTAATTAAATGTACCAGTAACAATGAGAATAAAGCAAATGTACAAGTAACAAGGAGAATAAACGGAATGTATCAGTCACAAAGAGAATAAATGTAGTGTACCAGTAGCAATGAGAATAAATAAAATGTACCAGTCACAAAGAGAATAAAGGTAATGTACCAGTAACAGGGAGAATAAATGGAATGTACCAGTAACAGGGAGAATAAATGGAATGTACCAGTAATAATGAGAATAAATTAAATGTACCAGTAACAATGAGAACAAATGGAATGTACCAGTAACAGGGAGAATAAATTAAATGTACCAGTAACAAAGAAAATAAATGGAATGTACCAGTAACCATGAGAATAAATGGAATGTACCAGTAACCAAGAAATAAATGGAATGTACCAGTAACAGAAAGAATAAATGGAATTAACCAGTAACAATTAGAAAAATGAGAATAAAGCAAATATACAAGTAACAAAGAGAATAAATGTAATGTACCAGTAACAATGAGAATAAATGGAATGTACCAGTAACAAGGAGAATAACTGGAATGTACCAGCAAAAATGAGAATAAATTAAATGTACCAGTAACAAGGAAAATAAATTAAATGTACTAGTAACAATGAGAATTAATGGAATGTACCAGTTACAAGGCAATTAGAAATGTTCTGTTTTCACAACAACACTTTGTGGGTCCTCCAAGTAGGATTGCACAAAATCAAGGATTGTCTCCCTTGAAAAATCTTCCTGCTCTTGTCTTTGTCTTGTGATTGGTGGATACAGAGCTGCGTGATTGTGATCATGCTTCTGGACAATACAAAGTCGTGGGTATATGTACATTGACAGCGGATCTGGCTCATCAGACTCAACTGGAAGGTTGAAAAACATAAATACACTGTATATAAAACATCGTACAAGAAATAGCAAATAAAACTGACTATCAAGAAATAGCAAATAAAACTGACTATCAAGAAATAGCAAATAAAACTGACTTTCAAGAAATAGCGAATAAAACTGACTATAACTGTTTTGTTTTCGTAGTATTTACTCACAGGCAGGAGTTACAGACCTTGGTTAGTCCATCCATCCCCTCTGATTTTTTACCCCCAATCTAAGTTAAATCATCAAATACATAGGATATCTTATAAAGGGAGATAATCACAACAATGGAATTTAAGATTTTTTTTGATCTTTTCAGATGCACATTAACAATGTATGATATATATATATATATATATATATATATATATATATATATATATACTTAAACTTGCCGCCATATTGGGTCTGTTTTTTTATACAGAGCTATTGGTACCATACAGAAGGATTAGACGTAGGGCTTTAAAACCTATCAATGTTGTTGCTGTATGGTATTTTGTTTCCATGTATAGCAATATATACATCTAATTTGCTGTAAATTAACTGAATATATAAGCTTCATAAATACACATAAACACTTGGGTCTGACCCAAAAATATAATTGGGGCATAGACCCAAATCTATTTATAAATAAACACGTGTAATAGTTATATACATATAAACAATATATTCGGTCGGTTCATGTTGATTCAAATATTGGAACTATGACATGAAGATATGGTTCATCCACAATATAAAAAGTAAAAAATAATAATTTAAAACTGCGAAAAACGTTGTCAAAATTTTCATGTATCGTGTAGGCCTACTAAATATTCTAAAATGAACGTGTTGGGTTGCAGTCAGTCAAGCGCTGACCAACCAAATGGAAACGTGTAGGAACGGGGTAAAGTCCCATGTGCAAAAAAGTAGCTACCTGTACAAATTGTCCTCCTGTGTTCATTGGAACCCCGACATTTGGAAGACATTATAAAACGGAACATGTGCGAAGGGACGTTAGTTTCAGGGGTGTGTAATTTGTTTAGTTTAATGTGATTTTTTTGCAAAATGTATTGTCGATATTCTTGATTGTTCTTATTGTGAATAAAATTAGCTTTAATTTGATATATTGCTTTATATGCATTATATTATGGTAACTTAGCAATACCTATCCGTACTGATAGAACAATACTTTTTCGCTTGAGTACATGCAGGCGCGTCTATACGCACTTTAGGCACGTGCCTGCACAGTCATTCTTGTCAGAAATAAAAAAAAAATGCAATAAAAAGCGGATCCTAAAGGGGGGAGGGGGGGGGGGGGTATGGGGCTAACTAAAGCCGATATACCAATAATACCATACTGATTTTTTTCAAAGAAATCTTTTTTTTTTAAACAATAGTATCATTGAGATCTAATACAAAAGTACAGTGTCACATCAGTTTGAAATTTTAAGTCATTACGTGAATATTTTCTTGATGATGTGAACATTTTTTTTTTCAATATTATTATCTCTAGGATATTTTATTTGGCGGTCAGATCGGCATTGTCCAATAACCTTATAGTCATGTTCGTTTTCCACGTTTGAAAAAAGAACAACGCTCCGGCAATTACAACTAAAATATGTTTTCATAATTACAATTAAATAAACCTCTATATTATTTTTTTGGATATATTCTCATCGACCTCGAAGAAATAAAAAATCATAATTTTAACTATAAGTATTTTTAAATTAATTAGAGCACAGACCTGATTTTGGACAAATAACTGACCATACATAGCGCACTTAAATTAACACAAATTATATTACACAATGATTGAATATACAGGTTTACATATAGGTAGATAGATACATGTATATATGACCAATCTTACCAATAACATAGTGTATTGTCAAATGGTCAATATTCTTCACACAACTGATTTAATTTGCATGTACCTTACATTAACCTATTTTGTATAAAAACTTTAAGTTCAATTCGATTTAACATCTTCGACATCCATGGCAATAGATTTTTCAATCTGATGATGTTTTTATTTTATTCCTAAACGTAATAGTTTTTGACTTCTAATTTCCGGAACTCCGTTGTAGCAACTTTTCTTTCATTTATTTTTCCGAAAAAAGATGATAAAAAAACATTTTATTAATGAATTTATAATTATTTCACCGTATATCAATAAGTTCATACAATCTTTATCTGTATAGGTAATTTGAGTTCAAAAAGTTTATTACTTTTCTTGATATTGCTTACTGAAACATACATGTAACTGAAAAAATCATCCCCCAAACTTGCCTGATTGGCATTACCTTAACAATGATAAGAAGTCATATGATTGCTTGTATTGGGCAAACTAAATCATAGTTGAACTAGTTGTTCCCTGTTATGTGACTATTACTTTTATGCCATGAGGATGCCCAGCCGTTCAACACCTTTGGAGAATGTTGCCAAGCAATCAATATTTCCAACGTCCATGTATATTAAGTATGTTTTTCTCTTCAGATAGATATATTCTCAGACTTTGTAATATAATGGGTCCTACAGCCATCCCTTGCTATTGGGTCCACCTACTTCCAGTGGTCACATATATGTTTCGAATATGTAGACATAACTGCCTTGCTTCACACTGGGTATATTTCACTTTCGTTTACAGTTAGCTTTAAATCTGAGCTATATATTCAACAATTAAATTTCATCATCTATTGGGTGTTTGAGGACCCAATTGTCTCCCGTCTTAATATACATATATAACTATATATAGTAATATAAAAGGAATGGATAGAACCACACACTTGTGTTGGGTCTAGCCACTATTGGATCTATGTCCCAATAATCGACATGGCGACCCAATAATTTGGGTGCATTACGCGAAGTAGACCCAGTAATTCGGCAACTTTAAAATATATATATAATAAATAAATATATATATATATATATATATGTATTCTCAGACTTGGTAATATAATGGGTTCTACAGCCATCCATTGCTATTGGGTCCACCTACTTCCAGTGGTCACATATATGTTTCGAATATGTAGACATAACTGCCTTGCTTCACACTGGGTATATTTCACTTTCGTTTACAGTTAGCTTTACATCTGAGCTATATATTCAACAATTAAAATTTCATCAACTATTGGGTGTTTGAGGACCCAATTGTCTCCCATCTTAATATATATATATAACTATATACGTTTTGTTGGGTCATAACATCGGGTTATATATTGGTCCTCCCCAAGGTTAGTTTGTTGCAACCACATGTGTTATCAATAAATCCAGAAGTCATTGGTCCTGTTTGTGATATTGTTTGCTTGTGTTTACCAAACTGTCAACGTCAGACGTTTCCAGTCTTACAGAATATACCTAGATTCAAATGAGGGAATTTCTATAGTACACTGCGAGCGACTGGAAACAGTCCTACTTAAATTTGAGGTTGGATGTAAATGATCGAAGCATTTTTGGTCAAACCAACATAGCCCGATTACGTGCATGCCAGGGCCGCAAATCAAACGGGGGCCAGCGCTATCAACTGCTCTTCTGTGCCCATTGTAGTATGTATACACCTATCCTTTATTCATGCTTTTACCTTTTCATTTTTTTTTTACTTAGTAAAAGTAATGTCTTAATCAATGAAATTTAATGGAAATTGAGATCAATGCAAAGATGCTTAAAATTAAGCTCCATAAAAATCCAACGTTCTGAATGGCATTCCATCTTATTTGGCCAGTATAAAAACAACACAAAAACATTGTCCACTTTAGAGAAATTTATAACAGACACAATGTTTAAATTCATATTCATTTTATTAGCATCTATTTAAAAAGCAAAGAACGTGTTTTATAACAAGGATATAATTAATACAAGGCAGAGCTAACTGTCATTTCTTAATCAATACAAGAATTACAAGTCACTTAGATGACCTTCAACACATGCACAAGTTAATATTACAATTATAATAGAAAAACAAGAGGCCCAAGAGGGCCTGAGGATGCTCTACTGACTCATAGTGGCCATAGCACTTTTTGAAATTCTACTATGCAATAGAAACATCGGCCATCTTGAATTTTAGATAGAAAAAAATAAATCTTTTGTATAGTCTCCTATGCAATAAAAACATCCATGTGAAGTTTCAGTTTAATTGGCCTAGTGCTTTCAGAATAAATGAAGAAAAAAAAAAAGAATTTTCTGTTTTCCCACAGTATCCCTGTGTAAAATTCTAAGTCCCCTTACAGGGCCCCTATATATTTTAGCCCCTAAATTCTTATCTGCAATCAAACCCCTACACTTAGGGATAATTTATATCAAATATGTACAAATCTGACATACCGGTTCTTAAGAAAACAGTTTTACTAATTCCCAATTTGTACCCTTTTGTGGCCCCTCCTGACCCCTTAAGACATAGTAACCCAGTCATTTTTACAAATCTTAACCTCCTTCACCAAACAATGCTTTAGTGAAAATATAGGCAAAATCATTTCCATTTAAAAAAAAAATAAAAATATTATATTGACATGTGTCCCCTAATTGAACTCTCGGGGCAGGGTCATTTTTAACCCTAGGGACACCATTTGAACAAATCTAACAGAACTATAGTTGGTTATCATTACTACATAAACATTTTGAAAATCTGGTGGGCCGTTCATGAGAAGAAGATTTTTTAAGTTTTGGACTTTTTTAGTAATGGCGGCCATCTTGAATTTCTGATTGAAAAAAAAACTTCGGTATAGTCTCCTATGCAATAGAAACACCCACGTGAAGTTTCAGTTTAACTGGCCTAGTGGTTTCAGAACAGATGAAAGAAAAAGAGAATTTTCTGTTTTCCCATAATGTCCCTATGTAAAATTCTAAGTACCCTTACAGGGCCCCTATAAATTTTAGCCCCTTAATTCTTTTTTGCAATCAAACCCCTACACATAGGGATAATTTATGCAAAATATGAACAAATATGACATACCAGTTCTAAAGAAAACGAATTTAGTAATTCCCAATGTTTACCCTTTTTAGGCCCCTCCTGACCCCTTAAGACAGTGGAACCTAGTCATTGTTACAAATCTGAACCTCCTTCACCTAACAATGCTTCTGTAAAAATAAAGGCAAAATCATTTCCATTTTAAAAAAGAAAAAGAAAAAATTATTATAATGACATGTATCCCCTAATTGAACCCTCGGGGCGAGGTCATATTTAACCCTAGGGACACCATTTGAACAAATCTAACAAAACTATAGTTGGTCGTCGTTACTACATAAATATTTTGAAAATCTGTTGGGCCGTTCATGAGAAGAAGATTTTTTAAGTTTTGGACTAGTTTTAGTAACGGCAGCCATCTTGAATTTCAGATTGAAAATTTTTTTTTTCTGTATAGTCTCCTATGCAATAGAAACACCCATGTGAAGTTTCAGTTTAATTGGCCTAGTTTTCAGAGAAAGTGCTGCTAACAGACGACAGACGACGGACAACAGACAACGCGCCATCGCATAAGCATTTCTGGCCTTTGGCCAGTAGAGCTAATGACAATGAGTATACAATGCAATGAACTCATAATTGTTTCTACTTTTTGTTGCGGCAAGTTATTGTATAACTGTTATATGTGTAGAAGGAGAAAAAACCATGAGAAAAAAATATAACATAATATGTATCATATTTTATGTAACAGCCTTACAAATGTGATTTCAAAGAACTGAAAATATTTTTTTAATTACAATCAATGATTTTTTCTTCAAATATATATACTAAAACAATTCTTCATTATTCTTAAACATAAAGCAAAAGCGATAAATAATTTTAAGTGCAAAACTAAATCAGCAAACAATCAAAAACTTGTGAATGAAATAAAACTGAAAACTTGACCATTAACCAAAATATGTGTGGTTTTAGCAACGTCATCATGAAATCATGAATAAATTTAAGGCTTCAACAACTCATTTACTGTCGACTTTAAAACAGCATGTAAGTTTGGATATTTGTAATAATTGTTTTTAACTGCCAAAATCATTCCATATCAAAATTCTTTGATTTCAATGAAATCACTTATACAAATATTTTAGCCAACTACAAACTCTTTTAAATGCAATTTAATCACTTTTGCCAAACATAGTGTCAGTTATTTGGAATAAAGAATTTGAACAAGTGATTCCACAGTGGATATAATAAGAAAAACAACACATCACTTTGGTCCTTCTAAGCTACACAAACGATTAACAATAATACTAGCATTACAAATATATACTCTATATTTATGTACCTTTGTCTATTCACAATACATATGATACTAAGGTTAATCACAAAATACACAAATTACAAATGTTAATTTAGTCATAAATCTGAAGTTATTCCTTTAAGAATCAAAATGACCTATTAAGCTTTGCTTTTAGTTGAAAACTATACAACTGTTATAAAATATTGTATAATAGCACATATCTTTTTGTTCCTCACAATTTAACTAATGTAGTTATTCAAATCTCAAAAAAATAATATAATACATAATAAAACAATTCTTTGTTATGTAATTTTCAAATCTGTAAAAACACAATAAAGAGAAATATATTTACAAAAGAAGGGAAAGCATTTGTTTCCTTTTTATGCATGAAGTTATAGAAGGCTTGTGAAGCCATGAACTGCCTAAAGTACAGAAAATTCTCTCCAATACTAAAATAGGTAATTCATACGATACTGAATTCACATAGACAAAGAACCATACATTGTTCAGACTATTCCTTTTAATATTGAGACAATATTCCATATTTTAAGATCTTTATTTTTCTATTATGCAATAATATATGGCTTCAGAACCAAGCATGAAGTAAAAGCCAATCCACCTTTTAAATCTAGAATATAACAGAAGTGTTTTTATCCCAGCATTGAATTATTTGTTCATTATTAATCAACTGACATAAATTGACAAAACTAGTATTCCGAAATATTATATTGTACAATCAAACATATACTCTTTCAAGGGTTACAATCACGTTACCAACCAACAACAGCATATTTTAAGCGCAATACAATATTATACGCAAAGACAAACGCAGCCAATAGTAACTATTACTAATTATCCAGAAAACAGAAATTCACACCTATCTACCACTGTTACAAGATAAAACACAGACTCAGAGATAGGAACCAAAATATAAAAACTGCCATACAGTCTTGTATAGGTATAATAAGATTCTGGTTCTCAGCTCTTGGAAAAAATCATTCTGGTTCTTTAAAACAATTGCAAAGAAATCCATTAAAGGATAACATGTTCACACTTTTATAAATTATGACTATGTGTTTTTTTAAAGTTTTTTTCTCAGTCTAACCTTTCATCTTTTACACAAATACTCAGTTTTACATTTGTGATTTCCTCTTAAATTACTATCCCATTTCTCTTAGTTTCCTCATTATGTATTTCAACATTGATTTACACACTATAATATGAAATTCCATCAATACATTGTTCTGTTTGTAAGTTCAGAGTCTCCACAAATAGGGAAAATAGCATTAAACATAAAATGCAAATTAAAATTAAGTCAAAATTGCACTCAAAAAGTTTCCTGTATTTGTTTACTGTAACTTAGTGTTATGTGTGTTCCTTTGTCATACCACTATAAACTAATGATAATAAGTCAGACTCATGCAATATTTGGTGTCCTCGGAAAGATAATGATTCCTAATTTTCAGATATATATGTAACTTTTGATTAGAAATTTTATGCTACAAACAAATCTATACATTGTCAATTTGAGTGATATTACATATTGACTGTCCTTCATAGAAAATGTATCATTAAATATCTAACAAGATTTACCTAGTTTCATGTTATTGAGTTTTGTTCTAATTTGAGCCAAAGATCTTTTGGATAGTTTGTCACAAATATTTTGACAATAGTTTAAGTCTGCTTTATGCACATGTCCATTTCCCTTAAGGTATCTATGGAATTTTTTCTGCAGAATAGTCTGTTCAGATTTGGACGTCTCTTCTTCTTACCTGAAATTCAAAAATGAAACAATCATTTTATTGGGTCTTTTCATTAAAGGGCCAATGTCCTCAAATATAGGTATTCATATTTTTTTTCTTTTGTGTTAAAAACCATTTAGGCTTATTTGAAACATATAAATTAACACATGTACACACAAACATGTGTGTATGACGTCACTTATGACAATGTTTTTGATCGCGTAAGGTGTAGTGAAGCTATACACGTATTACTGAATAAAAAACGGTGGTAGTGTTCATTAGCGTTATGTTTTATTATCAAAACTATTTTGGTTCAATCAAAGGCGCAATAGATGTATTTTATTCACATGTGCATGTGACCAAAGAATCAATTAAATATACAATAATGACCATATTACCAATTCAATAAGGCTTGTGTTACTTTAAGAAAAATAAAGTGAATAACTCAGGTAACAAAAACGGGTCACTTATATTACTACAAACAAACATTTTTGGTGGCATTACATCAAAAATTATACACTGCTGATAAAAAAATTCTTTGTCTTACAAAACATTCCAAAGAAAAGAAAATTGCTTTAAGGTACATGTTGAATAGCTCATTTTTAGGATATCTTCAAAAATAATTAGATACGGTACAAAACCATCACTCTATTGTGAATTGAAACTTGACACAAAGAATAATTTCGGTAATCTTAACCATCATCTGTCATTTGTCAGTATAAATATAACAAGAGCTCCACAAAGAGGGCAATATACGACGAGAGGATAACATATAAGGACCATATCTCATGATACAACAGAACAATGTGCATCATCTATAGCAGTGTCCAATTTTTTTCAATACATGTATATCTAACCCAGTGACCCAGGTTGCTAACAGATGGATGGACGGCCATGATTCATGTAGGTGGCATACAGTCTCATAAAAGCAAACACTTGTGCCAAGTTATTTCACAATCCTTTCATCAGTATGTGAGATATGCCCTTGAAAATGTATCATAATGTTTGACCTTTGACCTTTATTTGTGACCTTAACCTTTGAGGCACAGGCCTGGCTCATGTATGGGAGACACGATCTCATCTAGGGAAGTTATTCCAGAATCCTTCAATCAGTGTGTGAGATATGCCCCGGAAACAGTATAATAAAGTTGACCTTTGACCTCCATTTGTGACCTTGACCTTTGAGGTAATGGCCTAAAAATTGCATATGACACACCGTATCATCATGGTTTTGATTTGTGTCAGATTTCAGAATCCTTCAATCAGTGTGTGAAATATACCCTGGACAAAGTATCATAAGTTTGACCTTTGACCTCTATTTGTGACCTTGACCTTTGACGTACAGGCCTGCAAGTTGCACGTGACACACCATCTTATTATGATTATGATTTGTGTCTGGTGATTTTAAGATGCCATGAAAGTGAGAAAGTTACAGCTTGGACACAGAATTGTCCACGGATGAACAGACACTGAGACCATAACATAATACGACCCATTGGGCATTTAAAAATCTTAATTTAATTACAATGACCACAGAAAACTTACCACAGGTGGAGCTACTTTGATCATTGGGGGCAAAGCCACTTTCTTTTATGGGGGTGGAGCCACTCAATTCCATGGGAAGAGCATTTGCTGTTGCATCCCTCAGAATTTCTTCTCCAGGATCAGGTAAGTCTGAAAATTAATAGTGTTGGCAATTAATGATTAAACCTATGATATGGAACCATGTCAACAAAAGTTATGGCTAGATAAACAAGAGGGCCATGATGGTCCTGGATCGCTCACCTGATTATTTTTTTTTTCACTTTAGCTATATAAGCCCCACCCCTGGCAGTCATAGTTTCAGACCAATCAACTTAGCTTTAAGGAATGTGATAGAGGGTCACCCTAGGAATATTTCTACAAAATTATTTGAAAATCGGCCTGACACTTTTGGAGGAGAAGATTTTTTAAGTTTTCACTATAGCCATATAAGGCAAAATAGCCCCGACCCCTGGTGGCCATGTTTTTTAACCAATCAACATGGCTTGAAGGAATCTGATAGTGGGTCACTTAAGAAACATTTGTACAAAATTATTTGAAAATCTGCCAACCAGTTTGGCAGAAGAAGAATTCTGAAGTTTTTTCATTTCGTTGACATGGAAACCAAAATTCTGCATGGATCCCAAAAATTTGAAGGAATGCTGGTGAGGTCATTGTCAGGATGCTTCCTATGAAGTTTCATCCCAATTGACCCCCTGGTTACTGAGGAGAAGAAGTTGACGCACACCGCACGACAGACGCCGGACAAAAGGCGATCACAATAACTCACCTTGAGCAAAGCTCAGGTGAGCTAAAAATGCATCTCAAATATGAAAGCTCTAGACTGGCACTGAGCTTTTTGACAAGAAAATTTCTAAAATTTTAGAAGATAATCTTTATAACAAAAGGTGCTCACTTTGTCTCAAAATGGCTAATAAAATACTATTCATTCTTGCAGCAATTTGTGCTTTTATCAGTGTAGCAAACAACATAGAAACACATATTATTTTGTTTTGCCTTAAAGGATGAAAGGGTCATTTTTAGGATATTTGAAAAAAATCATAGGAGAAGGTACAAACTCATCACTGTTTTGTGAATTGAAACTTGATAAAAAATAATTTCAGTAATACAGTACGGGAACCGTTTTATTACCGGGCCGAAACGCATTGGAAACGCCTAGTAAACAAACGCTAAACACTTACGATTAAACAAGCCTTTTGGTTGCTGATTGGACCATCTAAGCGTATACCCAGTCAGCAACTAGACCGCTTAGCGTAAGCGTTCCGGTTGCTGATTGAATAAACTCTTAGATTATTCAATCAGCGACCAGAACGTTTAGCCGGTGCACTTGAATTCACATATCATAATTAAGAGCGGTGTGATCTGGTTATCGATATATGCTCACAACGTAAACTGAATAAACAATTTAAAAACACCACATCGTCGTTTCAACCACATATCATAAGAATATAGGTTTCACTTTTATGCGGAGAGATTTGGTAAAAACGTTTTTAAATTAAAAAATGAAGAAATATAAATAAAATAACTATGACCGTATGTTTTCATCCTACGTGAAAAATTGATCACCTACAACCTTATTAATTTAAAAGCTCTTTTTATATAAAAAAATCACATTTTCTGTTTCCGATGTTTTGCTTTAACATATATATATATATATATATATTTTTTTTTTAAATTGAACAGCCACCACAATAGATGCACTATCTGAATGTAGGACAAAAGCCTGTATTATCTTGTATAGAGATAACTTAATTTCCACTCAGTTAGTAACATAACCATACTAGATCTTGTAATTAACATAATACATAGTCTCGTTTTGAAAAAGTCATAATCAGGAACCAATGAATGATAAATATTTCTAAATAGACATAGGTGCATATCTGTCAATTATTTGTATATATTAGCTAGCCTATTCTAATATCTGAAATATGCCTCCAGCGATGCGACGCTAATAGATCTATAATCTCATAACTGCAAGCCGTGTCATCCCGTATAAAATATCCAATCAAAGGTGACTTCCCATTTGGTCTACTCCCATTTCGTCAATGATCTTGACATTCATTCCCATTTCGTCTACTCCTTTTTTGACACACATTCCCATTTTGTCTACTCTCTATTTTACATATGTAAAATACTAATATAACTGATTTTTCTTTTATTTTATGTAATTTTTCTAAAATTATAACAATAATAGAATTTGTTACACAAAAATATATAATATCACTAATGTCAACACCTTTAAGGTGTGAATCCCATTTTGTCTACTTTATTAATAGACGACATTTGAAAAACATGTGTTTTTATAAACATGTACTTAATGGATAAATTGCTTATTTTATTACATGTTTCATTTGGTGACATATAATTATATTTAATTATTTTCAAAACATGTGGTAAAAGGGGAAAAAGTATCTGTTTTTTTTTTAAATTAATTTATCTATATTTATATTTTATTGATCTTTATATACATGTAACTGTCTAACCAATGACTTCACACAATCATCATAATTATTAATTTAAAATAATTAACTTAAAACATTGCATAAAGAGGTGAAACAAATCATTGTTTTCATGAAAGATTTTCACTTTTTTTTTTTATCAAACTACCAAGCACATATCTGATCAGCACTTTGCACTAAGCAAACTCTAAACTTAAGCTCAAATTCATATTATATTACAATCCTGTCAAGCGAGCCATTCTGTTGATGTAGTCTTGGAGAGGAACTGTCTCAAACTTAGATTTCAGTCTTTGGATTTTTCTGTTTAGGTTTTTTCAAGTGTTTCTTTTTTGTACTGGGACACCAGTGTT